>VOQK01003791.1:38521-51638 GCA_015052645.1 Benitochromis conjunctus | reverse complement strand
TTTTTTTGCCTGTCCCGTTTGGATCATTAGCTATCAGAATTATTGTCTGAAGGCCAAGATAGACACCCAACGGATTTATTTTACCAAATGGACCATCACGGCCTTGCCGTAATGATCCATTTGATTGACCTTTGTTATTATTTATTTATTTATTTATTTTCAGTTGTTATACATGGGACAGACATGATTATGGGATAGGAAAAGGAGAGAGAGAGAGAAAGGTAGGGAGAGAAAAACAGAGGGGACGAGGGACAGTGAGAGAGGACAAAAAAGAAAAAAGAAAAAAAATCCACTGGATCACCTGTTGAGACAAACAAAAAAAATCCAAGCAAAAGGAAACAAGCAAAAGCAATGTAGAGTAACACAATATGGGGACCACATGTAAAGTAAGTACATTTAATTAAAAAAAAAAAGACTAATTAAATTTAAAAACAAGTGTGGGTATTATTTTACTTTGTAAATCAACTTATGGTGGATTGTGAGGGGAGGGCAGCCATCTGCTGCAACTGGTTGGGGGTGAGGGAAGGGAATAGATAGCAACAAAAATTTCTGCCACAACTTCACCTACTTCCAAGGTGCATGGAGAGGATGAGAAACTAACAACGCAGGAACTCCAGCAACCCTTAAAGGTAAAGAGGAACAACTTTATTAACTGACCAACATGTTTTGGCATGTGGCCTTCATCGGGGTCAGGTGAGGGAAGGGGGACAGGAAAAAAGACACTTTGCACAGACTAGATTTACCTCTGAGCGCCCTTAGTCGTCCTTGTAAATGGATGGATGATTAGTCCTTGCACAATAAATGTGTAATTCTGCACATTCTCACATTGCATAAAGCTAGAAAGTGACATTTTATTCCAGTTTCTCATTTTTTTATTACATTTAAAAATAACACCACTTGTGCAAAACTCCTGCAGAAGTACTCTGTAATATGAGTCTTAACACTGAGTATTTGTTTAGATGTCAGTGCCATCTAAAATGACACTAACTGAACTGTAAAACCCAGTTTGTAGACAAAAGATATGGGATCACCGTTTAAAGGCATTCCTCTTCACAAAGATAACGATACAGATCACTAAATTCAGGTGTTTGCAATGCATTGGAAATGTACGTCAGCTGGCTTTTACATGTTTAAGTGATGTGACACACTAAAAAGTTTTTCCAGTTTGCCTTTTATGTGCTAACAGTATTTTATTCTGTAACTATTTATATATTCACATGTTTGAATTTTTAGATGATTTTAAGGATATTAAAGGCAAAAATAGCCACTGAATTGGTAGCTACAAAACATTATGCGTTACAAAATTTTACGAATGTATGGTGTTAGAAAGAAATAAAATCTAAGTGGCGATGGAAAAAAAATATTTGCTGAAAAATATATGAATATATCATAATAAATTTGATTTATATTTATGTTTAATTAAGTTACAAAATGACTAACAGAAAGAAATAAAAAATATATTAAACCAACTGAAAAATAAGTAAAGTGTTAAAAATGTTACGTGGCCTTAAATGTCCTTGATACTCACTGATGTACTTACATACAATACTTAGGTAACTGTGCTTTCTATCACCGTCGATTGGTTGGAAAATGTTTCAAAATTATACATGTCAGGTAAATAAAACCCCCACATGAAAACGTGCTTTATTCAGCTCTGTTGTTTTTCTTCTGCATGTGTATGTGCACATTTGATGTGAGCTAAAATGTACTTTTAGCCACTGACGTTTGACATTTTTCCACAGGCCTGCCTTGTGAAATTCCGAGTGTGCCCGATGACAGAATCACATGTAAGACTGCAGAACACCAGATGGCCAGTCTACCCGGGTGAGAACGTGCCATCTCCTCTGATGTATTTGTCTTTTAACCGGCACTTGTTTTAATCCATCCTGCCGTTGTCATACCGTGTAATTATCTGAGTAGCACATGGGAATCTGTGAACAACTTGAAAAAAGGAAGAATTTAAAGTATCTATTTGTCAACAAATCTGCTGTCTTAGAGATTTCATCTCGTTCTTATCAAGACTCTGACTTTGATGTGCTGCGTGCTGAAATGAGATAATCATCCCAGTACAAGCAATCACTTTAATCGTGCATCACAGAAAAGTTCTCAGTGACGATGACGAGAATGGAAAATACATACACAGGGTTTTTAATGTTTTTTTTTATTTCTACCACTGTTTCTACCAGGAACATAATCACCTTTAACTTTTCGTTAAATACGCATTGGTACCCTGGATGTTTTATCTTTGTCATATTTCAGCATATGCAAACAGACCTAAAAACTGACTGTACAGGCAGGCTTAAACATAAAGCACAACCTTTACTGGTGGATAGGGAGCAATACAAAGTACAAAAAGTGAGAGAAGGATAACAAATCCATGCTATAAGTGCACAAAGGGCTAATTAGGGAAAGAAGACAGAGCTGTGAAAACACACATATCCAAATAATTCAGGTAATGAAACAAGAAGAAACTAAATATAAGACATAAATGACAAGTAACTAGTAAACAAATAAACCAGAAGTGAGAGCCATAACTAAATGGTGAAATACAGAAACATAAAATAACTTACCATAGCGGAAGAGACACAGGAGGATGAAACACTGGGGGAATAAAATAAAATAACAGTAGCGGGAAGTAAACACTCAAAACTGAGGCCAAGGAATAGCATCAAGAAGAAAATCTACATAGTAAGAAAACTAATAATCAAACATAAAAATATTTAATAATAAATACAACTTGAAAGTTCCAAAACTGAAAGCCCTGGGTCACAGCCCCAGGACCATGGCAGTTTTTTGGTAATTCACTGTTTGGTGTCATCACCATATGGAAGCAGTGGCTGATATAAACAAGTTACAGCATATGAAAGGTCTCCAAGTTCTATCCATGAACGTCAGATCCTGATCCACAGCTGTGTACTTCAAAATATTCATAGAATGAAGGTTAAATATTGTATGGCTTCATTAAATGTAGCATTAAAGTTATTTGTCAAAAAGTCCATGTTGAGTCTGAGGGGTCAGTTAGGAATTTGGGTGATATGTTATGACCATCTTAATCTTTGGCGACTTGTTATTTATTGTTCCTTTGCTGTAAAATGTGCTTCAATGTGCACAAAACGAAATGATTTCTCAATCATTTCTTGATAGTGGATTCTCACAGTTTTCTGTTTTTTTTCCATTCATCCGTTTAATATGGAAATATCCATATTAGCTACATAAAAATGTTTACTCTATATAATATATAGCACTTAGCAAGATAACCTAACAAAATGTACATTAATGGTATAAACATACATAAATTGTGATTTTCACTCACTACAGGTCGATTACTCGTCAGTTGTCGGGGAAAATGTCATTGTTTCGGCCACAGAAACATGAAAGGGAGGTCTGTGGATTCGAAGCCTTACAGGAGACTTTTTCCAAGTGCGGGAAACAAAATCACAGGCACGACTTCAAGTTATGTGAATCCGACCGTCTGCTGTAGCTACAGCTAATCTATTAATGTGTTTGCTTAGCGTGCATCCTGTAGAGCGAGTTTTGTTTTGTCTGTTTGCATAAAGCTGATGTATTTTTTTTTATATTCTGTGCCTGCGGGCAGCATATTTACTTGAATTGCTTGTTTGTACAGCAGTGATTGACAGCAGTCTTTAATAATTCATCGCAGGTGGAGGTTCACATCAATGGCATCCCATCAAAGTGTTCTGGTGACTGTGGCTTTATATGGTCAGAAGAGAAAACTCCAGTCGTGACAGGAATCAGCCCCCGCCTCAAGGTGTTCAGTTCCTCACCAAGTTACTGTTACCTGCTCTACTTTGTAACTTTAGTTCCTTTTTCTCTTGTGTCTTTGCACATTTAAGTTTAAAAAAAAATATTTTAAAAAGTAACCAAATAAAAATGATATGTATAATTAATAAAGAATACATAAATAATAGAAGAAATACACAGAAATGACACAGTGAGTCAGAACTAATGCGAAGCTTAAAAAGCTGGTGAGTTTGGATTTGAATGCTGTTCGAGATGCAGTTGATCTTATCTGGAATGGGGAGACACTTCTGGAGTTTAGGAGCTACAGCTTTGAACAAAACGCCCACTAGTGAAGGGTTTGTTATCAAAAACATGTCAATCAACACCAGTTTTTGACAGTATGCGTATAAAGCCTGTTGCAGTTTTCATATTATTTGAGCAAGTCCCAGAAGATTTGCAAATTATTTCGATTTTCCAGAACACAAACTGGAAAATCTACAGTGGGTAGAACGTACTCAAATAATTTCATATAAGTTCATATTTAAATATCCAATCCAATATCCAGATCTCTAGTTGCATTGTATTAAATTTAAAAAGACCCTAACACTTTTTGTAGGTACACTAAGAATCTAAATTTAAGCTGAGTAGTTGCTGGATGGCTGCTAAAATATATATAGCATATATATCACTGTGTTCATTTTTGTAGTCGGTCAGTCACTAAATACTGCAGTAATTTTTAGTGATGTGGCATACCGAGAAAAAAACTCTTAAATGCATTAAAACAGCTGAATATTTGTGTAATATTTGTTATAAAGGAATAAGTTTATGTTAGGTTCACCACCGAGCCACTGGTCATATAAGACAAAGTATGACCAGAAGTGATATAGTTACAGTTATATGGTCTTTTCATAATAAAACTTACATAACTTTTTGTTACGTAACTTTATATTATTTCCCACCTTTAGCTCTGAATAAGGTACTTACTTTTCTTAAACATGCTTATTTCAGGGAGCTGCAGGATCACAGACAGTCCCGGTGTTGTTGGGAAACATGACTCAGACGGCCATCAGCTCCTTCACCTACGATAATAACCTCACCCCACAGATCACAGGCCTGAATCCCCTGACCACCACTGTGATTGGTAAACTCAGCTTCTTCTTTTTTATGCTGAATGGAGCTGTTGTGTTTATGCATCAAATAACCTTTAACACAGCTATAGAGATTGTATGATTCATTTAAATAAAGATTAATGAGTTTAATGAGGATGAAGGTGGGTTTTGTCCTTTAAAGGTTACTTTCAGTCCTAACTGTCTGCCGCATGCAGCGGACATGTTCTGTAGTCTGCTTCCCCTTTGTGCTTGAAAAGAAAAGGATTCAGTGTTTCTTCGTTGTGTTTCAAGCCTCTTCACATTGTATCGCCTTTCTCTCACAAAGTAAACCACATATAGGCACAGTGCATTTGTTGTTATTCAGTTAGTTCTATGAAAACAGTGAATCCATAAAATATTGAAGGATTATGTATTTTTGTCAGTAACTTCTACACAGAATAAGTTACATCATGTGAAATGTACTTTTACAGGAATATTCCATTCAAAACTTTGACTGCAATATTCCTGCCAAAATAAAGAAACAGTATTATAAATAAGTAAAACATAAACAGGTCCAACAGGGTCAGGTGAATTTTCAGAAACATTATAAAAAAGTAATAAACTCTGATTTGTACTTTTTCCTGTGCTCTAGTTTATTGTTACTGTGCTGTACGCTGTAGCCGCTTGTAAAGCATGGCCTCATTATGTCTACATTTCACGATTAGTGTATGAGAATGACTGGACAAAAAGTCACTTTTCATTTAGTGTATATATAGAGTGATTTCATGATAAGCTACCCGTGTTGTGCATGAATGAGCGTGCTGTGTTTCATCTTTCAACATGCGTGAAACATACTGAGCTAGATAAGCGCACAGCGTGTCCAAGAATCTGTCATGACTTGATGTGACGTCTTTAAAATCTGGGTTTCGTGTCCCTCAGGATTTTTCAGCTACCGTTTCACTGCGCCCGGGGTGTATTACTACAGCAGTGGCTACTATGCCAATCTCAGACGGCTGCAGGGAGTCGTGAAAGTCCAGAGTCGGAAGGAAAAGAGCAGCGAGGTCTCTGTCAGAGTGAAGGGCAGTGAGGCCAGACATGTGGCTGGAAGTAAGTTAATATAAGTAGATAAGATGTTATGACTGAAAAGGTTTGTCCACTTCTAAGGTGGAATAAAAGGTAATGAACTCTGATTTACTTACTACAGGTCGCGTTTCCAGAGCAGCATCACAGTGCGTTGCCTCCCCCCAGCGCCAATCAGACTGATCCGCTTTCCCTCAGTGCCTCCGCCTGCACCACTCCCATGGTTCACTCCATCTCTCCCAACCAGGGCTCATACCACAACGTGATCCAGATCAAGGGCAAAAGCTTCAGCAACGTGGCCTGTGCTAATGAGGTTAGCAGAACTTTTTACGACTGCATCATTAAACGAATTACATGTAAAATATCTTCTTTGGTCAGTGGATTGTCCTGCATATTTCTTCTTAAAGACCCACGTTATACATTAAAATACAAAATTGCTACACAATATCGTTATAGGATGCTGGAGAGTATATTCAGTATGACATAAATATTTGATATATAATATGGGTCAATAAAAAACAACAGTGCAGCCTGTGGCGCTGCCAGAATCTGTTTGAATGGCCTGATTACATTATCCAGCCTTTATTTAATAAAATGTCTGGAACATTAGAGTGGCAGTTCTATTCAGTCTACTTTAAGCAGTCATTTCCATGGGGTATTTTGGTATCCAGAGACAGACTGGATCAAGGATTCTGGAGAAGAAAAAAAAGAAACTACAATTAAATTAAATAATTTGTTGAGCTGAATCAGTTTGATTTGAAAGTTGAGATCAAAGTTAAGAACTAAAACTAATTGTCACTGGCTTTTTGTGTTTTATTTTGTATTTTTGAGTCTCTTATGTTAAGGTTGTGATGATAAGTTTGTTTGTTATTCTTATTTAGGGTTTAGTTGAGCCTTAGGCTTGCCATTATTATCATCTGTCTCATGGTTTTTGTGTTTTGTTTCTAGTCTAGTCTGTTATGTGTTTTAGGTCAGTGTGTTCCTTATTGTCAAGCTTCTGTTGTCATGTCTACGTCTCATGTTTCCAGTTTTATTTAGGAGGAGTCTGCCTTTGTCACTGCATTTAGTTTCTCTTCCCCCGTGGCGTCATTATGTTCATTCCCGTCAGCTGTTTCCCCATGTATTCCCACTTCCCCTGATCACCTCCTGTGTGTATTTAAATCCTCTGTCTTCCTTTGTTCGTTGTCAGGTCATCTGTTGTACTCGCCACAGTTTGTTATTTTCAGTCACAGATTTTCATAGCCTTTCATAGTGTTCACAGTTTATTCAGTGTCTCATAGTTTTCATGTCTGCTGCTGACATTCCGCCAAATAAAGGCTGCTTTACAGAAGGCAGAAAATGGTCACATTTGATAAGAAGATAACTTGATATGGATGATGAGATATCTTAAGCTTGTTGTTATGTGATTTGTCTGTGTGTGTGCGTGCACGGATCACTGATCAAGAATAAGTGCTCGGGCGACAAAAGATATCTGCTCTTGCTTTCACTTTCTCCTCATTGGGATTCCAATCCAGAATAATAGATTACAAATACTGCTTTTTTATTGAGCATGTTTGACATGTAATGAACTGTATTAGTGGGACTGCACACATATTCATTATCACCAAGGGCCATACTTTTGTGCTGAGCCCCAACATGTTTTTTTGTTTTTTTTTACACAGTAATCTGCTATCGGCTCTTTTTGAACAATGTAAAGCTCACAAGAACTACGTGCTGCCCCTCGGCAGGCTTCCAGAAGTTGCCCGTTTAGGAAAATTGGGCAAACTGGGAGTTGATTTTAAAGAAAGATTACTGAAGAGGTCCCTGAATAAAAAGAGTTACAGATGAGCTGAGTTCACTCATAACCTTTAACACAGCTATAGAGATTGTATGATTCATTTAAATAAACAATGAGATTGTTATTGCCACCACTGGACACAGGTTCTGCTGAGGACTGGTTCATAAAAGCATAAATCCAAGTTATTCATCTGAGCTATAAAGCCAAAACACGGGAACTACAGGCATTTTGTTGCACTGTTTAATTTATTGTGAAAGAAAAAGACAACAAAATGTTGTAAACTTGCAGTGATTAGCAGGTGACATTATCTCATAGCCAATTTTTCTACTTTTTCTTGTTTTTCTTAATAATCCTAAAATTATTTTTAAAAAATTTAAAAGACCCAGTTGGAAAAAAATTGACTTTAATATACTCGTCTGTTACATTAGGCAAATATTTTAAATACATGTGTTCATTTAGTTACCTAAAGATGTGGAATGTGGTGAAAAATGTGCCACATAACGGTATATTAAATACATTGCAGCAATTAGCATTTTTGTTGCAGGATGCTAGTTAGCAGCTAATGGAATGGAATGACTGATCCACTGAACTACACTCACCTCGGGGTATGATAGTGTTTGAGGGCAGAGTTGAGGTGGGGCTCCTCACCAGTAACATCATCGTGTGAGGTTCACAGCATCAAGAATGGAATGATAAGATCAAAGCCTGCCCGGACAGCTTCAACACAGGTACTTCGTTGTAATGGTGGATGAGGATTTTCTTCAGACACATCAGAAGAGTTTTTTATTATTGTCAACCTTAAAGTTTATTTGGAAGTTAAAATATTTTTACGAATATATGGCTTTTACCCTCCTCTGCTGTATCTGTGTACTAAATCTGAGACAAGAGCAACACTGTATTTAACACATTTTTGCACTTCTGTGACTTTCAGGTGAGTTTACCACCCAGACATGTTTCCAAGGACGGTTTGGAGAGGAGGCCAGCAGTGATCAGTTTGGAGGTTGCATCATGTCCCACGCCCCCAGACCAAGTGAGAATCTTGCAATCGGCCAGTTGGAATATGTTGAGGTCAAATTTATATTCATTTTCTAAATCTTTTTATACTATGGGATATTTTTGTATTATCTTTAGTGTGTTGAAAGTTGAAAGTCTTTGTGCTGTTGTTCTGCAGGTTTTCCACACAGGCCTTCAGGTTGGGACTTTCTCCCATCCACTGGCATCTGATGGGAGACATCAAATATGAGTCGTAGGTGAGGGGCTGTGCAATTCATCAGACCTTCAACAGGGCCGTAACCATCCACAACACCCACCAGCTTCTGGTGGAGCATAATGTGATCTACAACATCATGGCGGAATCTAAATTTTGGTTTTGCCGTCAGGATCAAACTGCACATAACAGAGAAACTGAGTGTGATATCAGCAGAGAATATAAACATATGCCAAACATATAAATATGCGTGCTCTGTCTCTTATATTAAACTCAGGGAGCTCCAGGGTTCCCTTTTTGAAGAAGAGACTAACTCATCCGTTTGGATGGATGGCCTTATTGCCCTCTAGACAGACTTTGAAAATGTGGTTGACGTGACCAACATCACATACAGCAGAAAATTCTACAGCTTTAAGGTACTCACATCAAAGAACATGTGAGTAAAATATGTTAAATACGATATAGGGCTTCTCAAACACTGATGTTTGTCGCACGTTTCTTTGCATTCAGCCCGATCAGTACGTCATCATCAACCACAGCTTCACCCAGAGAGTTTCTAGACCATCGAAAGGAGAAACAGCTCATTGATGCCACTGAGCTTCAGCAACGACAAGAAGGCAGATTGGTACTTCAATAAAAGCTCCAACATCCTCTACTACATCGGTTAGTTGCATTTTAATATGGATATATTGTACTTGGATGTTGGCACTCTCTATGTTTTTTCCTGTGTGAGCCAAAAAGCACATCTTCTGTGTGTTGTTGCGACCGGCTTGTTGTTTATTTTATTTTTTTATATTTTGTGAGATTGTAACAATAAACAAAGGCAGACCCCTTGCAAATATGGAGAAACAAATAAATAGAATAAAACCAATTATTTTTCATTATGCTGCTAGAATAGGAGCAGAATGTTTTTAAAGAGAGAAAATTGCATTTTTTAATGACAGTTTTGCATAAAAAAAATTGCTTGTGCACCTTGCAATATGTTTTCTGCAATAAAATATAAATAAACATTAAACTCAGGGACACCTGCTTTATTAGCACCCTGCTTTTTATCAGCTTTGCTGTTGTTATACATCTTAAATTCATTGGGTGCGTGTTACTCTCGCTTGAAGAAAGCATTCAGTGACACTGTTCTGTTCACTTTGCAATGTCTGGGAAGACAAGCCAGAGCAGGCAGAGGTCCAGCGTTGCCCGATCTATGATTGACGTTCAGACAAACTTTGCGGTCTTCCATTGTTTCTACCCTAACTGCATCCCACCAACACCAACACCTCCAGCCACTCTTGCGCCATTGCATTTTGTGCTTTATCTGGTGTGGCCTTCGTAGCATCAAATGTCTGTTTTTCTGTAGCCGATGGTCTAATGCTTCTTTCTGGAAAGAAGCACGGTTTTCACTGTTAAAAGAAAAAAAATGCCAAAATATAATATTGAATGTCCAGATTACAGTGCTGTAGGCAACATACTGAAAGGGAGTCTATATCTACTCAAAGAGAATGTGGTTGGAGGGGAAAAAAGATATATGAAGTCAAACTTTTCATGAACACGGGCCTTTGCCACGACTCTTTACATGGAGTGTTACAAGCAGCACCTTTGGGAAATCAACAGATTCTATCTAAAAACAAATACAAAATCAAATCGCTCGAAATTTATTTGAAAATTCAGTGAGCTATAATTATTTTTAGCTGCTTCAATAAACATGAAACCATACTGAACCCCGAGATTTAGCAGTGAGGTAATGGAGCTAAGATTTGCGCCATGGATACAATGTAAATAACTTTAAATCTTCCCACCATTAGGGACATTTTAGGAGGGGCTAGAATAAATAATTCAAATGTCACAAAATGAATTAAAAAAAAGTGAAACAATGAGCAGCAGCGTGACGCCACATTTTATTAAAACCATGCAGAAAATTGTAGTATAGTTCCGCAGTGATATCTTCGTAACTGTAACATGACATCTCGTTCGTCTTCGTTATTATTAACTTCTGGTTTTGTTCGACATTTCTGCGCATCATCTCGAAAACCAGGAGTAAAAAGAGTCTGTTTGTTCTAGTCATAAATCTGTAATATGAAGATACCTGAAGGAGTAATGTGTGGATTATTGTAATTCTTTCTATCTGCTGAGCACAGACTCTGTCCACGGTGCTGAAGGACGTTGCGCCTGTGCGCCTTTCCTCTTTTGCATCAAAGCAGTATCTCTGCGCTTCACTAGATGGCATTACACTCCACAATAAACACTAAAGAAATAATGCACCGAGGCAAAGTTACAGGAATAGGTCTGCAGAGAAACTTCCAAAACTCAGGCTTAAGACTGAAAATTAAATCAATTTCGATTCCATTTAAGCAGGTTTGGTGAGAGAGAGAAAAGTCAGCGCTATTGCACCATAGTCTTTTGAGTGCACATCTGTCTTTCCGTGGGGGGATGGGGGGTCAGAGGAACAATTAGCTTTACAGCCTAATTTGCCCTCTCCTTTTAGCCTTTAGAACAATGTGGGCGTGTCCTCGCCTCCTGCTTTTTTAAACTGCGCGCCGCCTGTCCCCCTGAGCTGTGCGCACTTTGCGGAGCAGGCACTTGCTGCAGACAGGAGCGGATGCAGAGTCCAGCTCTGGTCCCCCCCCAGGCCACAGCTCAGGCTCCGACTCAGACTCAGGACGAGCGCAGAGGATGGATTTTTATCACTTATCTTTTCTTTGCGGGGCTCTTGTGTTCGTGTGGGACATGCCCTGTTTCCAGACTCTCGTTATTTTCCCTCCAGGTGCGCCGAAAAGCAGCAAAGCGGCGAAGATTTTTAATTCACAAGAAGTGTCTAAATATTTTAAGGAGTTTTACGCTCGACCCTCACAGGACAGATACAACAAAGCAGCACCTAAAGACTTAATAGAGCCGCATGATTACATGCTGTCTATTTACAAGACATTCTCCACAGCGGAGAAGCTGGGTCTCAATGCCAGCTTTTTCCGTTCTTCAAAAGCTGCAAACACTATTGCAAGTTTTGTGGACAGCGGGCAAGGTATGTTGAGCTCTGCTGCGTGTGTGAGTGTGTTTGTGCATGTAGGTATTATTGCTGGTTCACCTGTGACTCATACTCTGTCTCCCAGTTTAATTCAGTGCAGACTGCATTTGGGATATTTATCTGTCAGATTCCACATCTTTGTGGTATGTAGATCATCTCAGTGAGAAGGCATCTGACCCTGCTGTTTTAATGCTTTCCACAGATGACCTCCCACTCTCCCCTCTGAGGAGACAACAGTATCTGTTCGATGTCTCAACCCTCTCAGAAAAAGCGGAGGTGCTGGGAGCCGAGCTCAGGATTTACACCAAAGCGTCTGGGAATTT
Source organism: Benitochromis conjunctus (assembly GCA_015052645.1). NCBI lineage: Eukaryota > Metazoa > Chordata > Actinopteri > Cichliformes > Cichlidae > Benitochromis > Benitochromis conjunctus. Next base: position 39,409 of record VOQK01003791.1, on the reverse strand, counting down.
CAGGATATCGGAAACAGAGCCTGTCGACATCCAGCTCCTCTCCTGCCACGACCAGCAGCTGCTCGACTCCAAAACACTGGACCTGCAGGGTTCCCACAGGCCGAGGTGGGAGGTGCTGGACGTATGGGAGATATTCAAGGAGCGACAACACCTGAGCCAGGGGAAGCACTTCTGCCTGGAGCTCAGGGCCATGCTGGACAATCCTGAGAGGGAGCTGGATCTGCATCTTCTGGGACTGCACCGACATGGGAGGCCTCAGCAGAAGAAAGCCATCTTAGTGGTCTTCACCAGGTCAAAGAAGAAGCAGACACTCTTCAGCGAGAGGAGGGAGGGGAGAGCCTTACTGGGCCTCGAGAAAAGCCCCAAAGAGAGGGGCCCTGGCACTAAAGCCAGCAGGAGACGCAGGACTGCTGCATCCAAAACCCGCCATGGGAAGCGACATGGCAAGAAGTCAAAATCCAGGTGCAGCAAGAAGCCCCTCCATGTGAACTTCAGAGATCTGGGCTGGGACGACTGGATCATCGCCCCACTGGACTATGAGGCGTACCACTGCGAGGGGGTGTGCGACTTCCCCCTGCGCTCCCACCTGGAGCCCACCAACCACGCCATTATCCAGACTCTGATGAATTCAATGAACCCTAGCAACATGCCTCCAAGCTGCTGCGCCCCATCCAAACTCAGCCCCATCAGCATCCTCTACATCGACTCAGGAAACAATGTGGTGTACAAGCAGTACGAGGACATGGTGGTGGAGTCTTGTGGTTGCAGGTAGTACGCCCAGCAGGGGTCATGGCTTACCTTGACCTCCTGGGAATTGAACTGCATCACAGTCAACATGGAGGAAAGCCTGTATATGAAATAAAGAGAACTTTATTTGGCAAGATGGAG
>VOQK01003791.1:27621-38366 GCA_015052645.1 Benitochromis conjunctus | reverse complement strand
ACGTTCCCTTTGTCCCCCCCCCCCCCCTTTTTTTTTTCTTAGAGAAAATCAATCTAGTTACCTGAAACTTTGCAATTACCACAAACTTTTTGACAAATAAATATACATCTCATCGCCAAATTAATAAAATACTAAATGCAAAAAGTTGAGCATGTTCGTGCAAACATTTTGATGAGAAGGATGATTTCATATCTGTATGCTAAACCCTACAGCCTGGCCGTGTCTTAAAGAAATAAAATCTATGCAAACAACCACAAAAAAGTAGTCCAGATAAATAAATCCACCCTGCAATGAATGTAGATGTAAATGTATTCATAAATATGTTATCTTTACAAAAACAGGTTCTGGTAATCCAAACCAGGTATATGCAAAGTGGACGTTATGCGGTTGTCTGTTCGCAACCATTTAATAACCAAATTTGTTGTCATAGTTAGTCAAACACAGCAACGAAGCAGAGGCCACCACCATCTGTAAATATCTGCTTATTTGCTGATAGACTGTTACCTGTCACAAGACTGATACAGGTGATGATTCAGACATGCAAACTTTCCACTTTATGATGAGCTCAGCTGCTTGTGGAAGCTACAAGCACGAGACTGGTTTCCATGCACAAAGAATAAACCTTCAGTTTATATACTGAACCTTTCAAAAGATTGGATTGTGCTAAATTAAATGTGTAATTTGTATCACTTTTAGACTTTTTCTATAAAACTTAAAGGATTTCCAAAGGAAACTCTATTAGCAATGAGTCACTCACAACAATAAAACCATCTGCCAAATTTGGACGCAGCTCTAACCCATGAGGGCATGGAGATGGGATGTCTGCTACCACAGACCTGGTTCTAAAACTTTTTCTGGCATGCTCCATTGAAGAAGTAAAAGAAAAAACAGTTTTTAAGTGATTATTAACAATGAAATAAAGCTCTACTTTATTTTTTATTAAATAGAAGTGCATATCGTCAGTGCAGTAACTCCATTCTTAGTTTTGTTTCATATCTTTAACATCCACTTTGCTCAGACACAGTGGCAGTGGCTCTTTTTGGCTCTGTTCTTTAAATGTGAGGCCTCCATGGATCTGGTCGGTGTCTACCTGGTATCTTATTTGTCTAATGAACATCCACACGAAAGCCTTAGGCTTTCTTAGGTTTCCAAGCAGACGCTGCATTGTAGATGGCTGATGTTATTCCCGTCAGCTGTCAGTGGTTTTATTGTTTTGGCTCAATTTTTCTCTGGTCATTTTCAAAAGAAGGTCTTGGAGTAAAAAAAAAAACAACTATCCAGATCGCTTCATCTGTTAGCTCAATGGTTTATGTAATATATAACTTTACATCCACTTTCAGTAGAACAATAAAATGTGTCCAGTTATTTTAATATAGAAGTTTTGCTGACTGAGCAAACTGACTCATTACGCTCTTTCCAGCTGTTTCTTCTGTAAACCAAACAATTAACTTCAGGTAAACATGTTCAGCATAATGGAAGTTTTGATTTTTATCTCTGCCAGGATTAAAATAGCAGATTTTCAGCACCTGACATGGCCTGTGACTCAGGGAACATCTTCCGATCGACCAACGTTCGCATCTTTTCATCAAAACCACCACTGGTGTATGTTTGTAGATGCTGATATAGATGCAATAACTTTGTCTGTAATGCACTGATGGTCAAAGGTGCCATGTGTAAATATTTGGTATGGAAATAATAATTTATGTCGTGTGAATAAGTTATTGCATTTACTGTGTCCGCTTTGTTCTGTTACAACTTCCAGACGGCGTGAGTCACACATCTGGAGGTTCAGGCTCAAATAAACACATATGGGTAATGTTTTTGTAAAGAAATGTGACAGATTGTGAAATATCAGATTTCTATCAGTGTTTTTAATGTACATATATAAACAGAAAATAATTATCCACTGAGACAAAAAAGATAAAATGATTATTTTTAGTGTGGGGAATTTCTCTTAGCAGCACAATTTAACCTCTTATACTTTATGCTCTGCAATATTTACTGGCATCCAAAAATAATATATTACAACAACTGATAGAGAGAGTGTTGTGGCACACCGTGTTTTATTGGAACCTCTCATTTCTATAATAAAAGTGTACTATACTATGAAGCAGAAAATTACTGGATAATGTATTTTTACAGCATTAAATATTCTGTTTGCATAACCAAACTAACCTATAAACTGTATAATGTTTTGAATTTGTTTATTTTTTGACAGTTTAAGTGCTAGTACCACATTGCTCCTAGTGATTACTCTTAACATGACTTTTTATTTTGTGTTGTAAAACATGCCAGCTCTTTATTGGCCCAAAGTCTGTAAAGTTAGTTCAGGTAAAATATTTTGGTGTTCCAAGGTGCTCTTTATTGCCCTGCCCTACAAAAAATATTAATCAAAACATTAAATTAAACAGCATTGTAACAGAAGGACACTGAGGCACCTCGAAGATTCAACAGTAGCATAACCAAATCCAGCCAAATATCAGCTGGTCTACACCTGCAGGAGTGCCGTTGATTCTCCAACTGACCCCAAACTTTCCAATACCTTCAAAGTGCAGGCATTAACTACTCAAACGCTGGTAATATCTTAATTAAATTAATGTAGCAAATTTCTTTTAAAAAAAAAAGAAGAAGAAGAAGAAAGGAAATACATTAATGTTTTCAATATTAATAATAATAATAAAAAAAAGAAAGAAAACGGAAAAGCTCAAATTACTGGTTAGCAATCTGGGCTAACTGGAGATTAAAACAGGGTTTGTCTGCTAAAAACACACCTACTCACTAACTGTACAACAGGTGTAAAGGAAAGTGTGATCTGATTACACTTTTCTTAAAGGAAAAACCTCAGCTTGAATTGAAGTAACTGTCATGTCTGTCCATAAAATCAGCTGGCAGCAAGTTAGCTTAGCATAAAGACTGGACAGCAGCCTAGCTTACCATTGTCTTAAAGTATGACTGCTGCTAAAATTAATCAGTTAGCAAGCTGAATCCTTTGTTCAAGACAGCTTAAGGGAAGGCAAGAAGTTATTATTTCTGGTAACAATAGAGGTTGCTATATTTTAAAAAGTAATATAGGCTACACTATATGATATTTTGTAATAACATAATTTGTTTTTTAAATGGCTGTTTTTGTTTTCATTAAACAAACAATATATAATGTCTTAATAAACAATATTTTGAGATGCTCTAGCTTGGCTGTGACCACTATTTCCAGTATATAGAGTCTGTGGTTTCCAGTTCTGACGTTTTGCTAATAAAAATAAATTTGAATGGTTGTGGCGTTATGTAACAATCAGATCGATGGTGAAAAAAAATCTTAAAATAGTTTCTGTTTTGCCAGAGAAATCCAAAACTGTTGTTCATCAATAATCCTGTTTAATAGTTTGATCACTTTTTCCAGTAAGTTTTAGTGCCGTCAGTTTTTATAAAGTGCTCACCATCACTCCCAGCAACCCTTTAAATTTGTTTTTGTCGTCTAAATGTTATTTGATAAAGCTTGAGTACGCTTCTCCAGGTTGAAAAAGTTTACACTTATTCAGCAAATTGACAATAACTCTGCTAAATTATTATTTACCTAATTTAAAAGCAAAAATATTAAACCCCCTTTGCCAAGATTGACAACTTATGAGAGCCATACAATACAGAATACACATGGGGCTTTAGGGGGACTACTGCTGTCTTTGCCTTGTTGCATATTCAGTATCAGTTCCAGCAAAGAGAGCTGAGATGTACCTGCTGCTGGACAGGGACAGTTTGCAGGGTGAAAGCAAGGTCAGCAGACATGTGGAACTAGTGCCATCTTCCATGGGTGGGCTGTGTTTCTCTGTCCTGGAGGTCGGACGGGAAGGGAGAATGGATGGGATCAATATGTGGCAAACAAATTGGCGTGCAGATGCAATAACTGACCCCGCTTCAGTCTAGAGCCACATTGAGTCCCTTGCCTCACAGACAATGGTGGTGGAGGATCTCAACATCAGATTAAGCCTCCTTTTGCCCTCACTGGGTTCAAAGGTCAAGTGGCCCATTGTCTCCAGGGACTGTGGATATTAAACAATGTACACGTCCCCTTAGAAAAGAGCGGCAATTAAGAGGGAAGAGAGGAGGGTGAGGGGGAAGGAATGCATGCGATGCTCACTGACAGCCTCGCTGTCAGTCCCCAAACAACAAGGTGAGATATAAAAAAAGGGGGAGGTGGATTTGAAGCGGCTGCTCGGAGCAGACTCGAAGGACAAAAGACTGGAATGCAGCGTCTCTAAAGAGGAGGCGTTTCTGCTCTGTGTCTCGCTGTGGCAGATTTGCTGTGAGATGGAGAAAAATATTTGCTGGAGACACAAAGACGGGTGTAAATCGAGTGCAGGATTCAGCTGCTGTTATCAGAGGAGGGGGAAATAAGCGGGAACTCATGTTTTTTTCAGACTTTTCTGTGATGTTAAATGTTTCACACATGCCCAGAATGCAGTCAAGAGGAACAGAGAGTTAAAAAGGGGGTAAGGACAGAGATCTGGAAACAGATATTTACAGAAGTACAAAAAAAAAATAAACCCATCAAAGAAATGTCAGACAAGCACAGCAAAAACAGATAAAATACTTTCCCCTTAAATATTATCCAGCACGTGCCTCTCCTGTTTGCTTTTAGAAGTGAAAAGTCATCTCACCTTGACCTCTGTGTTTACTCTGGTAAATGCAGCCTGTTAGAGGCTTTATGGGGGAAATCCTCTCTGTGGAGTCAGATGGCAGCAAAGCCCTGACACAAGAGGGAAGTTACTCCTGTTGGTTAAGTAAACTCTAGGATTTGCTCTTCCTCAGACCTCACAGGGCATGAATTTTATGCATTTTCAGGTCTAGATGCCACCAACCTATATATATATATATACAGAGAGAGAGAGAGAGAGAGAGAGAGAGAGGAGAGAGTAGGTCAGATAGATTGAAATGTTGGAGTTAAATAACTATTTTGTCTGTAAGTGAGACAGTGTTAATATTTGTATTTATACATAAATGGATTTCACCTCATTTCTGTTTTTTGCTATAAATATTTTGATAACATCTTTGAGAAGAGTTCTTTTGACAAAGATAATTATGAAGGAAATGTTTGATATAATGACAACTTTACATCTATCATGTTTGTTTGAATTTCAATGAATCTGTTTTCTATCTAGTCTGGGCTGTAGGGGTAGCAGTCTAAGCAGAGATGCTCTAACCTCCCTCAGTCACCTCCTCCAGCTCTTCTGGGGTACGCTGAGGCAATTTCAAACCAGCTGAGAGATGTAATCTCTGCTGCATAGAGAGGTCCTCCTCCCAGTAGGACTTTCCTGAAACACAGCATCTAATAGGCACCCAGGAGGGATCCTGTAGTCAGACGTCAGAATCACCTCAGCTGGTTCATTTCAACTGTAATTTTAGACACTGGTCTCAGTAACAGTCTGCTGCACAGTATACGGGATTCTGCCTCAGTGGACCTTTTAAACGAAATTCCAAAAGACATATTTCCGCCTGGCTTTTCCTCAAACGTCATCATTTATGACCCTTAATTAACCTCTCAATCAGTGCTTTACTTACTTTTATCCCATCTCCCAATTACGACCACAACCAGGAAAACCCCATCTCAGTGACTGCAATTGAGATAAGCTGATGCTGCAACTTATCTCTCCATAAACTAATGAGGTAAGAAAATGAAACCACGAAATAAAGCTTTGGAAAAACAGGCGAACGGGACCTTCAAAAGTACCAGAAAAAAGCTGGGATCTGAAGATGCGGGAGAGCTGCTTGGTCCAGTAAAGTAAGGGCAAGGTGATCCTCAATTACCCAAACCAGAGTACCTGAGAAAGAGGGAGAATGTCACAATCCTGGGCCTTTTGACCCAGCGTTTTGAGTTGTACCTTATTTTTGATGTTTATGGTTTATGTTTAGGTTTATTAGGTTCTCTAAGTTCATTTCCATTTTGCCTAAGCTGCTTGTTATAGTTCATTGTATTTTAGATTCCCCTTGTGTCTTTTAGACTTGTGTTTAAGTTTTCCTCCCCCTTTATGTGTTTCATGTCTGTGCGTCTTATGTTGTCAAGTTCGTGTTGTCATGTCTGTATTCCATGCTGTTTCCTGTTTTACTGTGAAAGTCCCTGTCCTGTATGCAGCGTGTCTAGTTTTGCTTCCCCTTGTCTCGTTAGGTCTCATTTGCCCCAGCTGTGTTCCCACCTGTTCCCCATCCTCTCATTATCTTCTGTGTACTTAAGTCCTCTGTCCTCATTTGTTCATTGTCAGGTTGTCTGTTGTTCTACGTCATGCCCTCCTTGCCATGCCATGTTTCCAGGTTTCTGTGTATTCATGTCAAGTTACCACGTTTAAGGTTTTTCATGTTTAGGTTGCTTCATGTTAGCTTTTAGTTTTCCCAGTTAGGTTTTGTTTAGCTTTGCATTGTTTCACCCTTAATAAATGGCGCGCCTTTTGTCAATATTAAGTTTAGTTTTGTGTCTCTGCATTTGGGTCCTCTTTCACTCCTCACACAGTCAGCTTTGCAGCCGGACTGTGACAGAGAAGAGAAAAAAAGAAGGAAGGAAATAAGGAACCAAGGACACAAAGCTGTTTTGATTTATAAGCTTTGCAAGAGTTTTTCACATTATTAATTTTTATTTTTAAATTTGACCAAATTCCACTTTGTTGACACTAAACTGATACAATAATTACCTATGAACACTTTGCTTGGAATCATGCACATTAAAGCCCATTGCTCTCACATTAATTTAACAGTATAGCCAACTTTAGTGAGCGAGTGCACAAATAGTGAAAATTTAAATAGTGTGGTCCTTTGGCCAGTTGTTGACCTGGAGAAGAGGGATTACACAGGTGATAGCAGCTCAGTTACTCAGACAGGTGTGCACTGTAAATATATGTCTTCTTAAAATCAAGAAACCTTCTCAGGTTTGCACTAGAGATCATGATAAACATACAGAATACACTTTAAAAGAATTCAGACAAGTAACATAAATTACAGTTTCAGTTGTTCTAACAGGAAGAAAAATAACAGGACATTAAAAAAAAATACTTCCACTAGTGAATAAAATTCACTGATGCTGGAAAAAACACATTTTTATCACATTTAAAAAAGTTACAAATAGAAAACAATCAGGTGTAACCTGCCTCAGCTGGAAGGAGTCTCCACTTTATCAGTTTGTGCATTGAGCGTGCTCTTTGGGACAATGACGTCCATCAGCACCAGGTTTAAAGATGAAGTCATGTTAGTTTGCTCACTGACAATATGAAAGTATTTTAGTGTGTTGACATGTTTCATTTACAGTGTGTAGACAGATTCCTCAGCAGGAGGATTTATGCTTAGCAAGCTGCTCCTCACATGTAGCATCAATCATTTACTGTAGTAAAAATGTTGTTCTTCTGATTTGAGATTGTTCATTTAAAGAGTTGTAACTTATTTCTTCTGCACATTATACAGTAATGACGATACTGATAGTTGAGTTAGTAAGTAAATTTACCACGTTGTTAAATAAATCTCTAGTTGAATAAGTGTTGAATTTGCTCCTGACTGTTCTTCCCTTTAAATTTAAAAGACATGGGTCAAACACTGGGGAAAATATCTGATGATGCCAGATAAAGCTGTCAAAGCATTAATTACAGCATGCGTCTTTTTTTTTTTTCAGAAACTGTTTAACTTTATTATTATTATTTCTTTGTTGCCCTTGTCTCATTGTCATATTTTGATCTCAAATTCAAATGCCACAAAAGTATTTTATTTTCACTGCTACACGACTTTTTGATGGCACTGCAGATGTGAGGCAGCTTTTTTTTTTTTAAAAACATCATCAGTCACAAAAGTAATGCCCGATTAACGACTCGACCGGACACCCTTAAATGGAGACATTACATTTGGCTTTTCTGAACCTTATACTTCATTCTGCTTACCACCGACCTGTTGCATCCCACTGATCCCAAACATGATCTCAGGTCTCAGGAGGATTAACTTTGTGGCTTAAAAGATTGAGTCATATTGAGCATTTAGCTTCTCTTTTAGGACTTAGGACTTAGCAATATTCGAGTTTCAGGAGCCCACATTGTAATAATTTGGCGCTTACAGCATATAAATGTGTTTGTATTCGTCCATTAATACCTGCAGTCACTGCTCTGTAGGTTCAAACAACATAACTTTGGTTTAGTGACTTCCACTCTTCCCCATCTGAAAGCTCAAAGCCCTCTCTGTCTCTCATTTCTCCTCGTTGTAACCCCTCTCTTCTTCGATTTCTTCTCTCTCACCACATGTACTTTGGATACATATGTTATATTTCCGCACTTTGAACAGGATCCTCCTGTTGCATTCCCATACTCGATCTTTCTGCTCTTGTACAGTTTGCGGCCTCGGGTGAAGGTTTCACAAGAGGGCAGCGGGCACGGAGCCACATTTTTTTCAACATTTTAAAGACCCGCGTTATCCACAACACCTCATTCTGGTTAAGTTTTATAGGCATTGGAAGAGTCCCGATACCACTCCTTCATCTCTGTAATGCACCTGAGGGGAAGAGGACGTGAGCCAGAAGGGGGTGTGTCCATGAAGGAAAGACAAACAGCAGGAGCAACAGAAACAGAAAATGAACGAGAAAAGGACAATAAATGAGAAGATGTGTGTCAGAGAGCAGGAAGGGAAAGAATAACGGGATGACAACTGAGGGAAAGTGAACAGAGATAACGTGAAAGACGAGTAAGGAAAGATGAAACTAAAAGAAAAAATTGGGAGAATGTGAGTTTTGAAAGGAAAAGAGACAGCTCTGTGTCAGTGAAGCCATAAAGAAAGGAAGCAATTTAAAGTATGAGACAGTCTTTCTAATGTTACTGTACCAGCTCTGTGAGGCCACAGTGCTGCTGTGAGCTAAATGTCGAGGGGGACATGAATGTCTGCACTGAATTTCACGGCAATCCATCCAGTAATTGTTGAGATACCTCATTTCGGGCCAAATACACGGACCGGCTGGTAGACTGGTGTTAGGATCTGTGCAATAGTTGAATCGAAGCCGCAAAGGGCCAAGATATCCAGAATGTAATCCCAAGTACAGAGAGCTGAAGTGAAACCAGAACTTCCGTCCTCTGTTCCAAATACAAGAAAGCCTCATTCAAAATCCCGTTGATGTTAATAATAAAAAAGCCTGGGAACAGATCCTCAGCAGTACATTCTAAACTGATGGGAGAAACCTCTTCCAGGATAAAAATACCCACATCCACAGGGCACGAGGGGTCACTGAAGGGTTTGATGAGCATGAAAATGATGTGGATCATCAATCATCTTTATTCGCTAGATTAAACCCTAAAACAACCACCTGTGGGAGATTTTGGACCGATGGTTAGACAGAACTCCCCGTCATCAAATGAGAAAGAAGGAAATGTCTTTTAAACACCTTCCAAAGACACCTAACCCTGCCTGCCTTGTGAGGATTGTGCAAATATGAATTAGTCATAAAAAAAAAACTCTTGCACTGGCAGAAAACTGTGCTGTCCGAGTGAAATTTTTTCTACTTCTCTGTTTGTCCTAATTTCAAGAAATGTAACGAGGAGGCCCTTCCTCGTGCTGGTACTGAGAGTTCTATCAGCATATACAGTATCTATGTCCTCCAAGTTGGTGGCTGGGCATGGGGCAACCACAGACTCTGTACTAGATTTGAGCCAACCAGCTGACTAATTCTGATGAAAACCTGCAACAAATGGTCAGAGGAATGAAAGATCATCTGCCGGGACAACACAGAACGTGGAATGTCCACACTACGCTCGAAGACAGCCCAAAACAACCTGGCAGCAGGAAACAGGTGTGACACGGGGAGAGGCTAGTTACTGATGCCTTAGTCCCTCTGGAGAGGAAAGAGGACTAACTAATCTAAAATGCAGCTTCTGTTACATTTTGGTGCACAATCACTTTCTTTAAAAATGCTAAATTACTGGAAAACTGCACATTTCTGTTAGCAATGTCATGTCACAACTACCAATTTCATTTCATGAAGCTGATGATGAGGCTTAGTGTGTGCAAAGAAAGACCATTTCACTTTTTGAATATTGCAGCACAGGCATTTGCCATACACGGAGGGCAATGATTTCTGAGTGTTTCAATATGAAAAGCAATTCAAAATAACATGCTTAATTTGCTCAAAATGACCAATGGAAGAAATACAGAGTTACAGAGCCTAAAATTCACATCACTTGTTTCACCAATAATGTATTTTCTAGCATATGCTATAGCGAAAAATAGGAACCAATAAGTGAAATAAAATTCTGACTTGTGTTATCAGTCAGACCCTTTCAAACGCTGTGCCTGCAGCTTGTAATGCTGGATTTCTGTTGTAAGTTAGCAGCAGAGATAACGTGGATGACATCGGGATGCTGTGTGAACTCTTAATAAATGAGCTGACCTTTGGGAGGTAAATCAGCCTCTTTAATGAGGGTTAAAATGGGGGCAAAAAGCAAGACCTTGTAATCTACATTACTAAATCAAAGGGTGAAGACTTACTTTAAGGTTAAGGTTAACGTGAGTCAGTGTATTGTTCTCTAAAAAGATGTAAACACAGCTATGTGTGTGTGTGTGTGAGCTCCCTGTCCCTGTTGCAGAGCCTCATCAGCCAGGCCTTTTGGCAGCAGAACAAACCGGGCAGACTTACTTTTTAGCGGGTGTTCCCTTCTTCTCTTCTCCGCAGCCTTTTACTGTCACACAGGGATCTAAATGATGAGGACACGCAGAACACGCAGATGTTTGCAATATCTCTCTAATAT
>VOQK01003790.1:16878-34467 GCA_015052645.1 Benitochromis conjunctus | reverse complement strand
TTCTGTTTAGTTGTGCCTCCTACATTTATTCCTCCCTCTGAATAATGTAGCTCTCGGCCTTTTTATGCACTGAACACGGAGCTCGCAGATTTTAAATATGTTGCACCACCATGTAATCCATGTAAATTAAATACATAACTATGCTTTGCTATATAAAGATGAAATATCTTAAGTACAAAATATTAGGCCCACATCATTTATGCTCAGTTAAAGTCTACTTTAAAGGTCATTTTTTTGTTAACATGTGACAGATTTCCATTTGTGTGCAGAAACTCATGGTTAGTTGTGTATTCATACAGTCACCAAGGCCTTACCTGCCTTTCTCTGCACATTAATACAAATAGCTCACTGTCATACACCAAGGCTATGTATTCTTTTACACAGAAAAACCACACAGGATGGTTTAAGTAATACATTTATGTGAACCTTGAGAGGACTCGCGACACTGACAGATTACCTGAGTGAGAATGGATGAGTTTGTGTCTTCTGTAAGTCATTACAGCAGCAGGCTCCTGACCTTCATTCGCTCAATAGCAATAAATGACTTAAGCACGTAGGAGAAAAGGCTTTTTACATTTCACCCACACAACCATGTGAGCACACCACGCCCACGAGAAGATTTCCCGTAAAGAGAAACCTGTGAGGGAATGGTAAGGATAGGGTGTGAGGATAGGGTAGCAAGGTATCTGAAAGATTAAAGATAAAGAACAGAGCAGAAAATGTAACAACATGTTGGGAGGGAAGGGTGATTAGCTGAATTATTAGCTTAATTAACTCAGCGCTAATGGCCCCCATGTTCTACCAGCCGTGTCTGATAGCTATCTGGAAGTTGCCTCAAATCTTACCACTCGTTCACTGTCACGGATGCAGAGACACAAACTCGCTTCTCTTTACTGACTTTGCAAAATGCACACATAGTCTTCATATTCATTATTCAGGTTATCCATCAGGCAGCCAAGTTAGCATCTTGCTTTATGTTTAGTTAACATAATTTGCTTATTTTTTTACTTACTTAAACAAAGACCTTAAAGTGTTAGAGCCACAAGTTAAAACAGAATAACTTTCTATAGCAAACTGAAGTTAAGCATTTATACCTGTAACGTGTTCTCCTCTCACAGATACCTTACAGATGGCAGCCTTCATCTGTATGCACGGAACAGTGGCCGAGCCTCGGATGTAGCTTCTTCTCGAGAAATATCCCAAAGAGGAAGCAAAGAGATGCAGGGTGACATTGACAGGTGAGGATGGAGACTGTCATAGCTGCCTGTTTTGCTGGTGCCTGATTCATTTTTGGTCCTCACCCGGGAGTAGCTCCGGTTCCACACTTTTTGCGATTCATGCAAGCACGCTGTTAAATATTCAAATTTGAACACAGCTTTTCATATTCTACTTTTGATCGTTGGCTTTTAGCTGATGTTTTCCTCTCCAGAGCACCTGGCTGTGAATTTGAAAGCTTCATTGTCATTTATTTTCAGCCATAGCCAGGTGGATGTTTGCTAAGACAAACCCACTGGACTGTGCTTTGCAGCCAGTGATGCATGTGCGTGTGAAAAAAAGCAATGTGCTGTGGTCAGAATGGTAGAAAGTTTGGCACCATAGCAACTGCAGCCTTATCATGTTATACCTGATTGTATCTGTCCGTTAAAGCATTCAGCACAATGAGCATTATGTAGCTAAAAAGCATGAATATCTGGGTATATTACCCAAAACAATTAAAGAGATTAGATATCAGTACAAAGATATTAAAGCCAATGGACTATATAGGCTTTAAACCTGATAGGATATAAAGGTCAGAGAAAGGGCAAGTGACTAAATGCAAAAAAGATGTGGATTAAGAGCTTTCAGCTGGTAACAGAGAATTGAGTCAACATATATCTGCTCTGCACCAAACACTCCTGGTTTTTAGATGTGCCTGGCATAAAAACAAAGTATAAGAAAGAAGTAAGAAATATGTCCTTCAAAGGTTATACAAGTCTTCTGTAATACCATCAGAGATTTAAAGGGGCGAAGGAGAGTTGGCGATCGATTTAAAGCTGACAGGCTAAGATTGTGATGACAAGCCATCAGAGAGACTGCTGGGAGTTGACTGATGCAATGACATTTCCAAGTGTCACAGCTTCAGTTTCTGTCAAGATTTTAATGAGTGGCAGTGTTCAGTAGTCCTGTGATTTTAAAGATTATGATTCTGTTCACTAAATGCCTCATGTGCATGGTTACACTAAGCAGGTTTACACAGTCTGACGCATGACTTGCAGATACACCGGTGATATTTTCCTTCTAATATGTGCTTTGTGGATATGCTACCCATCCATATGGTTCAGTTGTTTTGCAACCCAGACAGTTTTTCCGTTTCTTGGTTATGTGCTCAGCCTCACAAGCTTGTTTGTCACAAGCCAGTCAGTCAAGCCAGTCAGCCTGAGGTGAGTTTGATCATATCTGTGATTGGCCAAGCGGCAAAACATGCTAGTCCTGACCGGAGGTTCAGAATAGGCGATTAACCTGCCCCATCAGTCTCAAACTGATCGGCCTGTCAGACTTGACACTGAGGCAAAAAGATGGGTTAGGATAAGAATAAATATGAACCAAGCAAACTGTCTCTTTAATTTGCCAAGGCTCAGCTTCACCCTGCATTTTATCTCTGTATTTAAATATTTTGCCTAAACTGTCTCTCACCTTTCCTTGACTTAAATCCAAAAATGCTCTGCTCTTTTGAACTAAAGTCTGCAGTAGCACTTTGGGCCTCGGGGGCGATGAAGAAATATGGATGCCTGCAGGCTACAGACTCCCAGTAGGAAAAGAATTTGAACTCTGGAGGCCTGTTTACTTCATTCCTTCCTCCCTTTTCCTTTATGAAATCAAATACATGTAGGCATGCGTATACACAGAAATGCACAAAATTCATCCCTCTCATGTGCTATTGTCAGTAGCTAGGCTGTCACTTCCCACTGACAAATGATGAAACTCAGGGGGGAAATCCATTTCTGAACCAATTGCTCGCTCAGCTCTACAACTGAGCCTGGCTTTACCCCCATGGTACAGTATCTACCTTCCTAAGTTCCCCGAGCGTTCGTTCCCACAAAACCCCTTGGCTTGAAGTGAAATGAGTAGAGGATAAGGCCCAAGTTCAAACAATTTGTTCACTGACTTTAAACAACTTCTCACCTCACATGTGTAAGCTAGCTTTCTAGGAATGCCGAATGCAAGAAAAGCATTTATTCTCGTGTCCATCTGTCTTGATATAACTATCTTAACTAACTTATTATCAAAGTTTTCATCAAATTATATTTTCAATTTAATATGATTTTCAAACTATTGTGTTGGGGGAGAATGGGTTTTGACTTTGAGAAATTCTTAGATTAGAGTCTGGGATTTAAGCTGTCTTTGGGTGAAAGTTTGAATGTGTATGTTAACTTTGGAACAAATTATTTGTTCACAACAGATAACTGTGCAGTTATTGTTTTTTTTATCAGTAAGGTAAATAATTAGTGGCCATTAAAATTTACCCCTCTTCCTTCTGCTTTTGGATTTCCTCTCTGTCATAAGTAATAATTGGAAAACTGCACATACAAGGACACACACTCACGTCTTATACACCACCTCAAGCATGAGCACGGATACAAAAATGCACATTACTCTCTGCGCAGTTCTGCTGGCACGCTGGCAGCAGTAGACAGAGTTCCTCGGAGGCAGAAAGTGGAAGTTGGTCTGTGTACGTAAACTGAGTTCCCAAGAGGCTCATTATGTTTCGTGCTTTTTACAGTCCATAACGGTTCCCCTGGCTGCCATCCATGGCATTTTTATCCCAAACCAGCATAGCCTCTCAGGATATTTATCTAAATGACTCATCATACTGCAACTCATGGCCGGCAGGTGACTGAAACCATCTGGGACTAGGACCACATGGACGTAATGTTTACTGTAGTGCTCATGGCATGAGATACTGCATGTGCTCACTGTTAACCACTGCTCATCTCCTTTCTTTTTAAATGAGCTGTGCCAGTGTGTCTGTTTCTTACAAAAAGTGTCTCTGTAAAGGTGGTTTGTATGGGAGGGTGAGACAAAAAATTTGAATTGGAGATTTATATTTTAGTGCTTTCATCATCAGTATTAGGGCACATCCTCATTTTTAATTGTGTCATAGAACTTGACTGGCTGTCAGAGGCATCCAATCGCAGGGTAGTATTCCAATGTTTTCACCGGTGCTAAGACCCGAGTACCCTGGAGCCGACCATCTGCCTGAAAACAGCTGAATGACAAAAGCTCAGATCCCTCTTTTTATCAGTCTGCTTCAAAACAATGCTGAGTTTAGCCTTGGCTAAAAGCACCTGCCTAAAAATACCTTCTTGTTATACAACATAGATGAGCACATGCTCGTGGCTCTGCTGTCAAGAAAAGACGCCCAAAGAGAGTGTTTTGACACCAGCAGGCTCCCCGCTCTCAGTAGAGACATGAATAAGTAACAGGGCTTCGCTTTTAGCATCCCGGTGCCTCGAGTGTGTTGCCATCTTTTTCTCGCTGTCTTTCACGCAGCTGGACTGTGGCAGCTGGCTCTGCGTTTTTGGTTGGTTAAAGCTTCGGGGGCTTGGAGACAAGTTTATATGTGTTGAAAGCGCGCTGTGGTTGTGTTGTCCATGCGTCACAAAAGAAAGCTTGTCGGTGTACTACATTTAAGTGTGTTTATGTGTGGGTGTATGTGTGTTTGTGTGTGCATGTTCACCATATGCCGTGTGTGGTGCTGAGCAGGATTCGGGCTGTCACTCTGCGTCGCAGTGACAGTCGCGGTGAAGCCGCTCTGCTTGTCTTTGCTGTCGTAAGCAGTGAAGAGATTTGGAGGAGAAGCTTTTTTACTATCAGTGACAAACGCAGTCATTATATAAGTTTCTCTCATTCATCTCGTCCAGGCTCACCACTTAGGAAGAAAATATTCATATTGCACCTGAAACTGGAGCGCCTCAACACTTCTGCTATCTAAGCTTTCTAAAGTCTTCTGGCACCTGTCAGTTTTTTAGACATTTGTCTTTTTGAGTATTTGCACCTCAGTGCAGAGCACACAGGCTAAACTTAGCAAATTGTGATAATTGGGAGATGCTTTATCACTGATTTGCGTACCCAACTCTGCCTGGCTCATGTGCATGTTCATGCAAATGTGTCCTCACTTGTGCAGATGCTTGCATACAGATATGCTTCCTCTCAAAAATGGGCAAATTGTGGCCCACACAACCAGGCTCTAATTAGCCATCTCTTCATTCAAAGATGCTTGAGGGAAAGTTTCCCTGTTTTTGGAAGCTCCGTTTTCCTCCTGTTTCTTATTCTTTGGCATTGAAATAAGTGTGTGTGTGTGCCTGCGTGCATGCGTGTGTGCGCGCGTGTGTGTGTGTGTGTGTGTGGCAATAATAACTTTTCTATGCGGAACTTCAGGAAGCAGTTGCTTACGCGTCTTCCTTTTTATACACACTATATTGCTTACCTCAAAATTGATTCTACGTTCCACTTTTCCTCACTATCATTATCATCAAGTTGACTGCCCTCAGTGAGTGCATGGTTCTCACAGGGATAGGGAACATGCAAACATGTGTATATTTGCTGATATTGTAACACACTATTCTAATCTGACATTCCATCCTATACTCAGCTGACCTGTCAAATGAACAAATATATTTTCGATTGTGGGATTTGTATAAAATATTGGTGATACGTGATTTAGATATTTAATTTTATTTATTCAAAGTTCCATCAAGATTGGTCTTCTCATCTAGGAGGAAATAGGGAACACACAAACATACAGTATATACTGTATATAGCCCCATTGCTTATAGCACGAGATAAAAGAGTCCATCCAGGAAGCATTTTCATTTCACTGAAACTTAATCAAATAAGTACATGTTTAAACTATAATTCTAAATAGGTAAAAATCAGAAGTTAAATCAAAATAATATTTAATATAGACCTGTGCAAAATGCCAGATATACACTAGATGAAAAGCTCTCTTTTCCACTTACTGGCTTGTACCAAACAAACATTAAGCCTTGGCCACTAATTAACCAAATACATATATACCTAAAATATATATGAAAACTGATTAAACTGATCAAACATAGGACATTTAAATCTTTCCAATCTTATTATTTGAATATCATGTTTCCTGTTTTAGTCTTGGTAGCCGGGGGTCGGTCCACCAGGGCTCTTGGCTGCTACCCGGCTCACAATGCACCCGCCTCCTACGGCGCCTCCTGCGGGTGGTGGGCCTGCAGGAAGTTGACCCCTGTCCCTTTTTTGGGCTGTGCTCAGCCGGGCCCCATGGACTAAGGCCCAGTCACCAGACGCTTGCCCTCGGGCACCCTCCCCGGGCCTGGCTCCAGGGCAGGGCCCTGGTAACCCTGATCTGGGATCCCTGGGACACACAAACCCCTCCACCACGATAAGGTAGCGATTCGCAGAGGGGTGGATCGTGGATACAAGCGGCAGAAATGGGCTTCCTCCCTGGCTGGCTTTCCCTTAGAGATAGGGTGAAAATTTCAGCCATCCTGGAGGGGCTCAAAGTAGAGCCGCTGCTCTTTCACATTGAAAGGAGCCAGTTGAGTTTGGTTCGGGCATCTGGGGTGAGGTGTTCCGGGCATGTTCCACCGAGAGGAGGGCCCGGGGAAGACCCAGGACACGCTAGAGAGATTATATCTCTCGGCTGGCCTGGGAACGCCTTGGTGTTTCCACGGACAAGCTGGAGGAGGTGGCTGGGGAAAGGGACGTCTGGGCTTCTCTGCTTAGGCTGCTACTCTTGCGACCCGGCCCCGGATGGATGGATGGATGGTTTCCTGTTTTATATCCACGTGGGCATCCTTTGATGGATTGACCTCAATGTCTTTCATGTATTCTGTTGTATGGGCGCAGAAAACATGTGTGATGTTCATGTAAAAGACCACCATGTAAAGTGCTTTTAGCTGAAATGATGAGGGACAAAGGATTTGATGGGGGTGTTAAGCAGGCAGTGAGATCTTATTTTCTTGATACTGAGCAAGCATCTCCCCGCCATCACTGACAACTCCATGCTGCAGCACATGGAAAATTAACTCTTACTTGTAAAACTGCTCATCAAATTTGGTTACTCATCAACTGAAGATGCCAGATTATTATTCTGGATCGTTCCAGTCCACTTTCAACCCCTGGCTATAACTACAATTAATGTGCAAACACCAGCAAGTTTTGCACAGCATAAAGATAGGCCTGATTCAATATACTCCTGCTAAACTCTCACTATCCTTTAAATATATATAAATACTCAGTTGTGTATTAGAATGTAATTGTTCTGATACCTCATAGAGGCATTAGGCCTTTTAAGAAAGTATTTTTCTGCAAAACCCATTACTAATTAATAAGACATTTAAATATAGAAGTGTTTCAACTTGATTGAAGACAATTAGGGTACACAGGGGTTCATCTTTTAGTTAGTTAAGTGGCAGCAGGGACGCAATGGAGATGCCCCCGGTTCCATACGGAGGTGAACTATCCACCTGGCCTCATCAGCGTGGACCTGTGGGTGACAAGGATGAGGGGATATTACTGAGTGAGGTCAGACTCGCCCTGTCTATTTCTCTCATTGATGACAGGTCCCATATGGTCAAGTTCTGCTTCAGTTCATCTGGGTCATCTGAGCATCCATACCTGCCATGGACTGAAAGTGATTAAGGCTGGGGAGAGTGGCTGATTCAGTCACCCGCCCTTTTGGTCTTATTCTTCATCAGACATAAGAGCAAAAGCATAAAATGATTTATGAGCTATTATTACCCATTCTCATGCTATAATTTGACAAAATAGTTATGAATTACATCAGATGATGCTGAGCTCTGGTATGTATTGCATTTGATGTCTGTCCATCATAACTAAATTACGTGATCAATTTAGTAGGGCATAGTTAACATGCAATCATGAATCCTTTATTTCCTCTCAGGGTATGGTATATGCACTTTCTTACTTTCTGTTCATGCAGTGTTTCTAGACTTTCAGTGGTCTTAGGTCTGACTGGATGTGATTTATGACAAACTGTGACAACACAGTGCTGACTCACCTTACACTGACATGAAGTGACATAAGAGAATCATGCCCTTTATTTCTCCCCTAACAGTATGTTATGTACGCTCACAAGACGTCATAGATGAGGACCGTTACCACACAGGCATTCACAGGCTGTTGAAAACTAATTTTATGATGACAGTGTGAGGCTCCTGTGACATTCAAGACCATTTCTTTCAGGAAATTATAGAGACTCCGCGTAGGTGTTCCTTAAATGCTTATTTGTGTGTGTGTCCAGCTGTACCGCAACCCACATATTTGAATCGATGTAATAAAGCTCTGGATGAAAAAAGAAAAGAGAGCCATTGATCTCAACTGTACAGTGATTTAGAGCTGTATTAGAAAGAAAGCAATTTCATCCATTACTAGCAATGGTCCAAATGTATTTCAAGTATTAGCGCTCTGCTGATTTAAAACTTTTAATCGAATAAGTTTCTCTAGTTAAAGTGCCATGTTTACAAAAGAGAAGCAAGCAGCTTATTTGACCATGTTCCACTGAGGGTTGGGAATTTGGGAATTTGTTCAAAAGACTGAATTGTCTGCGTACTTTTAAGTGTTTGAATTGCAGCTAGAAGAGATTTGTGATGAAACTAAAAGAAAAAAAAAGAAATCACAGCATCAGATTTATATCTTTTCTTTTCCAGGGTGTCTCGTGTTGTTTAAGAGGATCAATTTAAGAAATGTTTAATTACATTTTTGAGTTTAGACTTTGTGAATATTCACAGGGATGGTTTGTCATTCGGCCAATCCGGACTTATTCAACAGTCGCTCTGCTGTATACAGAAGGATTACAAGGTAATGTTAGATAGATTTTAGGATGAATAGACCACAGGGGTATTTGCCTCGGGTCCATCAATTCATTTGGTTAAAAGTTTCCAAGGATATGACTCCATTCATCATCTGACAGGCCTAATGAGTTTGTGAAGATAAGAATCAACAAAGCTGCTGTCATTGCTAATTCACTTTACTGCCATGGAGCCTGACTCTGTTGTGGATTATGAAATTGTAATCTTGTTAAATGACGAGTGTTGCGGTATAATTACAGCAAAACAGCATTTACAAAGCCTTTAAACCTATTACTGTTTGTGTCCCAAATTAGGTATCATCAGACTCCAGATTCAATACATAATTCTGTTTTTAACCATCTAATGGGGAATAAAATCAACAAACAAGATGATATCTAAATAAAACACTGACTGGTTGGTCTTCATTCTTCTGGGTGACTGTTGTACTAACTTGTTACATTTTAAGTCAGGGGACCCACAGTAGTCCGTAATTGTGGTAAACCTTGTCAAGTCTGTCTCCACACGATTGGATGTCTTTGGCTGATTGTTTATTCTGGTCAAATGCCAAGATCAAAGCTGGTCAGATGCAAACCTCAGCTGAGGGGCTTTGGAGAGCTGACACTGTGCTGCCACTGTCTATCAAGTTTTACTGCTGTAATCCTAGGAATACAAAAAATCTTCTGTTCCAGAAGTGCAGAGGATGCTAAGTTTGTTTTGCCAAGTCGCCTGTCAGACAGAGCAGAGGCAGACTGTGGCTGTGTGACCCACTGATGCCGTGCTGCTTCTAGGGCTCATTTAAAACATACCTGTTTTTTCTCTTGCTTTTTTTTGTTGTTTAAGGTCAATGTCATTCTAATGAGTACTAGGTGCCATTATTCTTTTGTAATTTTTCTCAGTCAAAGCTTGATGCCTTCATTTGCCACAGTGCAGTTCAGCCAGTAACATTTCTGAAATATCCATGCGTTATTCTCAAAACTAGGTTTGGTGTCAACATTGGCACAGACACAACATCTCCACCTACAGTCAGTCAAAATAGGTGCACTGCTGTTACACAACATGTTTTAACAGCATTATTATGGACAAAACCTGAAGTCCTGACAGTCACGCTGCTTATTTGCTTGCTCCCCTTGATTTCTGAAATTTCTGCGTTTAATAAATACAATTAAATGCATTAATAAATACGTGTAGTTAAATCTGAGGGTCCCATGTATTTTTCAGGGCAATTTTAAATATTGAGTGAATAGGATCTTAAAAAAAGAAATTGGTTCAGATGTTAAGGTCCCCGCCTGCACATAAACTCATGGCTAAATAATGTCAAAGGTTATGTATGCTGAAAATCACAAGAATAACTTTAATCCACATTGTAGTTTATAATTAAAACCTCACCCTTAAACACTAAAGATACACCGGTTTCTAAAGTGCTGCTAAGCTTCACGCATACAGAATCATTCATTAACAGCGACACTTTCATGGGATTTCTGCAATGAAATTAAACTCAGGTTTTGATATATAATTATCCATCTTGTGTTTCCTTGTGCTAGCAACCTGACTTCTAGCCTACAGAAAAAGAAAGCAGTTCCTGTTACTTACACTGGATGGTGAATAAGCTTCTGATGCCTCCCTATTTGGAAGTTGAATTATATTTACAAACTAAAGAAACATGTTAAATTTGACAAAATGATGTTATCTGTGCTGCACAGTGCAGAAGTAGAGGGCTGACAGTAAGACATCTGAAAGGTTGGATGCTCTCACTCATTGTTGTTGTAGAGATTAAGATCGCTCACCACCTGCTCTGAATCTGGCAGTACATCTGATATCCTTTTTTTCTCCTCACAGATGGACTCCTCCATATTATCCAATCAAATCCTCACATGGTTAAATTTATCATCCTGGTACCTAAAGCAAACCAGCATCATAGATTATGCTAGGAGCTGTTAAATGAGCCTCTGGTGTCATCCTACAGAAGAGATGAGGAACAGACTTTTCTCCCATGATGCTTTTGGTTATTATCAGTGTAATTTGACTGATTATTGGGGGAGTCCAGTGAACAGAGGTGATGTGTTTTAGTTTTGTCTAGTGTCAGTCCAAAGCAACATTTCCTAACAGTATGCTATGATAGTTTATTGCTCACATTTTCTTCAGAAAATGCAAAAATGCTGACTTATCATCACATGATGCACTTATTTGCTTGTGTAGAGGTTAAAGTCATATTTTAGTGTAGTTACCACCTTTGTGCCAGTGGAGGAGGAGGAGGAGGCTGATGGTTGGACCAACTGTGGCTTATGCGGGTTGTTTGTTTGCATTTGACAGCAGCTTGCCACAGACTTGAACAAACCCTGCTGGGATGTATTAGCCTGCTGTAAACCCCACGGTGCTGAACAGCTAAAGACTTTGTTGTTGTCTTTGACTGCATTGCAGTAGGACGTCTGGATGCATTAACCAGCCAGGCCAGGCACTGCTTTTGTCCTGCTGTCTCACTGCTTGGCAGCAGACATATTTCCAGCCCATCCCTCCAAGGTCACCGTGCTCCTTCCTTTAATTGAGTTGTGTCGAGATGAATTGGATTCCACAATCAGTGCCGGGTCTGATTGTTAAGGTTGTTTGGGGGTTTTTTTCTTGTCTTTTAAGAAAATAATAATCTAGGACATTTTTTATGCTAAGTAAATGCTGCTTGACTTCTCTTTATCGCTGTCCTTCACAACACAGCAATCAGCATCCAGTTCACTTTTACTCCTCCCTGATGAAGTACATTTCTACATCAGAGACCAAAAAGTTGTAATTGAAAGACAAAATGGAATGCGTGGCAATAGCACTGAACGGGGAATCCAAAGAAAATGGTTAGGCCGCAGGGCTCATTATGTCTGTGATGTCTTTGAAGATTTTCTAATCAAGTGTTCAACAAAACAAAACTACGTGAATGGAGGTTCACTGGTGAAAAAAAAAAAAGCTCTAGTGTTTTTTTTGTTGAAGAATCAGTCATGAATCTGTCTAATTATATCCCACCGCAACGCTGCGTGCACAGTCATTGCTGAGCATCTCACGCATTATTCATGAGGTCACTTCCAGTCAGAGGCTTTTGCCAAAAACAGAACAAATTCTGCTCTCCAGCAAAGACCTTCCTCTTTGATTTGACTCTATTCTGCATTGTCATCCTCATTTAATTAACCCTTAGTAACCCGCTGCTGACGACATGTCTTCCTGGCACTCCTTGGCTGACAGGCCCATCCTGGTCGGGAGGGGAGATGAAGAGAGAGGAGGGGGAGCTGGCAGTAGCAGTGGGTAGAAGTGGAAGACTGAGTGACTCCTTTCCTCCTCTCTCTCTCTTGTTTCCATTTCCTCTGTTGACTCCCAGTCGAGCCACAGCTCCTAGCTTCTCTGCCAGGTGGGGTTTTGCCTCTTGGTAGCGCAGGCGTGGTATCGAAATAGGCAGAACAAAGTAGAACTCTTCTTTGATAAAACAACAAACAGCATCCAGCCCATGGGAGGTAAGTTGATGGCAAAGCGGGAAACTGCTGTACACCTAAGCTCTGTTTTGAACCTGTGAACACTGTCTTGTGTGTTTTGAGCTCCGTCATATTGTGCAGGTTGTTCTGGTAGCTCGGCTCTGTAAGCATCTGTCCGAGGAGAAAATGAGCCTTTTGCTTGCAAATCATTTAAAGTCTGGGACTTGCATTTCTTAATGTTCTTAAAAGTCTAACTGCAGGAGCTCAGTGGCATTAATTTGGATTACTCTCCATGCAAATGAGTGCTTTCCATTTACATTATTTAAGTGTCTGCGTTTGTCCTCTGAGGTATTTACTGTGTTTCAAAGACAATCCGCTCTGTTTTATACTAAATTAAAATGCTGTTCAACAGGTTTGATTATTGTCTCGGAATGTTTTTATTGTTTGGCCGTCTGAGGTGTTGTGTGTTGCACTGTTAATGTGGTGAAGTGAGTGTAAACATCACAGGCCACCAACAGGCGTGTCAGTGGACATAGAAACACAAAGGTTGCACAAATAACACTGCAAACAAGGTGAAAGTATTTAGGTTCCTGACAAGTGTGTCTAGTAAGTCAAAGGTAATAGCACCACTGTAAGTAAAGTCAGTTTGTTTCTATAAGGACACATGCAGACTGTGTTTAACTGTCAGTCAGTCAGCAGCCACTCTGCACTCCTGCGCCGAGAAACAGCTGTTTTAGGACACGATTATCAGTCCCCATCCCTATCCCCATCATTTTAATGACTCAAACATAAAAATGAAGTGTAAGGTTACAATTTTCACACTTAACGATGTTCAGTGTGACAAAAGGAACTGAATTTCTTCTCTTCAGACGTCATTACATGTTTTTCGTTCCTGATTTGTTACATAAGAGGTTATCTGAGGAAACGTTACATTCTTTCATCTGTACGATACCAACTTTTCAGTACTACCTCCTCCAAATATTTATTAATGTATTCATGAAAATCACATTTATCACCAAGATAAAGTGTAATCCTGAGTGCTAGCCTTTGCTCACGTCGCTAATAGCATTTCTCCTCTGGGCTGCTGAAGGAACAAGACCAACTGTATTGAATATTACATGAGATGATGTTTGCATGGTTGACTGGAGCCACTTCAATGCATTCACAGCATGGAGGCACCTTGCGAAAATCGAGATTTGCAGTGAAATAAAAACATCAGTCCTGCAGGTAGCTGTCTTCAGCTCATGATCACTTTTTACTCAAGCTCCTTTTGGGTCAGCAGGTGCCTTGTTAAAGTCCTTTTTGTAGATTTTCCATGCTGAGATTTCCTCAGCAGGTCCCGGGGATTTATAAATGGGCCAAACCTTTTTATAGCACTAGTTACCTTACAGCACAATACCACTGAATCTGTCCTACACCGACTTATAACATGTTGCACTATTTAGGGCATTACAGCTGAAGACGTCACAGCCTCATGAGGGAAGTCGCATGTTTTCATATTGATATTGAGGCAGAAATTATGACTTGATTCACAACCATCTTCTCATTTTGCTGCCTTGCTTTTGAAACAAGGGAGAGAAGCCAGTATCTCCACTGAAGAACTCTGTTGTGTACATTGTGGCTTATTGTTCATTTAAATAGCTATGACATAGAAGTCCGACCCGCCTGCCTCCTGCTGTTGGGTTACTGACTTTGTCTGTGCCATTTTTAAAGATACCACCCTCTCCAGCAGGAGATGCTGTGACGTGCAAGTCTGAGAGGAGGAGCTTGGTTAGTCAGAGTTCTGCCAGTTTCAGGGAGTCATCCTGATAAAATATTCAGCTCCTTACAGTCAGCCAGGCTCTGAAGTGGGGGAGGAGAATGTATTGTTGTTTTCTTTTGGTATTATCAATGCTTTATCCCACGAAGCTCCACAGAGTGTGGATGCTGCTCTGCAGCAGTCCCCAGCCAAATCACACAAACCAAACCCAGTAATCCATTACTGTTCACTGAGCTCAGCTAACGCTGAAGCTCCAGTAATAGGAGTCTTCTCTGAGCTCTGTGCAGGATATGGGGGAGCTGATCAATACCGGTGCTCAGCTATGACCTGAATTTGTGCTGAGATATCTGGAACTTCATCCAGTTTTAAAATCAGTGGACCCTCTGCTTAAACAGACCTCATGCAGTCAGATCCCTCTGTCGCTAAGTTAATGTGAACTGGCACCTGTTCGCTTGTATGATTTTGAAAAAAAATCTTTATTCGTATGATTCAGATTTTGGTTTATTTTGGTTTGTATATTTTGTGTGATTAGAACCCAACATTTTCATCCTGTTAATCCCAAGCATTCTCTAATTTTCTTTACAAAATATAGCACCAACATTAGCAACACTAACGTCTCACTCAAGGGAGATGCTGCCGTCGCTCATCTTACTGATTAACATAAACTGGCTGAAGATGGATCCTTAAAGAAGTGGATGATAAAGATGCAGAACGTCTGTATTTTGTAGTTATGCATACAGCAACAATTCAGTGTGATTCAGAGTTAATTACGTAAAAAGTTGTTCAGTCGTTCCCCAACCATTCAGAAAAATTCCCAAAGACAATTTTCAATATTACATTAGAGAGGCCACCAAAGTATGAAAGGCCAATCTGTTGTTACCAGGTGCAAAATAAGTCTTATTTTTAGATAAGATTTTGAAGTCAGTGAGCTCTTTCACTGCCATCTGCCTTTGCTTACTTATTATGATGATAGACTTTCCCACTGCTGTTTCACCATTCCCTCATTTGTATTTTGTAACTGCTCAGCATTTGATTTATCAAATCCAGTTATTCTCAGTTTGGAGGAAATTGCTAACAGTGTGTAAACAGAGAAGTTTTAAGAGAAGCTTCAATGATTTTTGGTGTGCAAAACCATCTGTCTTTGATCTCTGCTTTATCCTGTCTTCAAAACAGGTCTTCCTCTGAGAATTTAATGTTCAGTTTTCTGTACCAATAATTTTAAGTTTAATTATACATAAAAGACAGCTTTCTGTGTTTCTGCTAACAAAACGTGTCTTTTGGCGGGGGGTTTATTTTGGAGGGCGCCCAAGTTCATTTGGAGGTTTAAGTTAGACTCCATCTGCCCCTGTTGTCTGTCACGCTGAGGAAGGCTGGTCTCACAGGAAGCAGCAGTGTGCGGCATAACTCCCCTGTCACTTTTGTAGTTTCTGAGACGAGCGGCACTGAACAGAGGGGTAACTTTATATCAGATCATGAAGGTGACCTAGCAGCCTGTCACCACCAAAATTTTAAATGCGTCTTAAACCCAGAACAAACAGTACAGGTACCCTGGACACTCATCCAGTGAAAGGAAAGCCACAGTATCAGCTTAAGTGCAGTTAAGAGGAAAAGATTAAAGCAAAGCAAGCCAGGCATGTTTCACTGCCATTGATCGAGCTTTGTTTGTAAAAGTCTGGCATGTGCAGAAACACACTGACTGCAACACTTGGCTTGACTTGTGTTTGATATTAGAAGCTCACTCCCAGTGCTCAACAGCAGCTTCTTTTTTGTTGAACAGCTCCTCTAAAGCTGGAGATACATGACTGAAAAGCTCAGACTGACAGCTGGGATACCATTTAGTTTTTGTGCGACAAGCTCCTGCTGTGCTTTACTCCTCCATCTCTGAGACGTTTTTCCAATAACGGCTTTGAGTTAAAGGAAAATGAAATCTCAGAATAACAAATTGGTATGACAGAATAAGAAATTGGCTTTTGATGTTTGCTTTTGTGCTTTTCTATAGAAATATTTCTTTTTACAAATGGGGCAGTTTTTTTCCAGCCTAAATTTCTAGAAATTTGGATCTTATTACAGATTGTTTCATCTAAAGTTTTCTGCGGTCATTATGAGTCAGAGACCTGGTCAGATTTGGGCTGTGAAGATAAATGCTGCTCATTTGAAATCTGTCATAAGACCAAATCAATTTTCCATTGCTCCACTGGACAACTGGGTTGCTAGGTGTCTGCTCACTGCTACATTCATTACAGGTGTCAGGTGAATATACACCACCAATTAATATTTTGTGCCTACACTCTAGCACATGTTTTTGTACACCTTGGTTTGTGAAACAGGAGTAGAGTAGATCTCTGTCTTTATTATCATGCCTAAAATCACGATTAAAAGGATGCAATGAAGGTCAAGTTATATGCATGTTTTAAGCATAACAGCTCTTATGTTTTTCACTTCGTAGCACCATCATTTTCTCTGGACTTCTTCTGCATGTGTCTGCACATCTCCAGCTCTCCCACTATCCCCGCCTCTCCTGTTTTGTGGGTTTTTTATTGCTAGAATTTCATTGTTTATGTTTTTAATTCTTTTTTTTAACAATATGAAAATTTGTGTCATATCATATCAAAGCCCCTTGACATTGTTGTCTGTCTGAATATTATAGGGTGATGTGGTGTGAGCACTCATTTCGGTACTATTGATTCTGTCTGACTCCATTTTTATTCACCTCTTGGAGCTGTTTGGTTAGATTTGTCATGCTAATTAAGGGAGTGCCATCGAAACACACACAGACCAACACACAAAGGCAAACAGGCACACACAGATCGATATGTTGGCATGGAAACCAGTTAGTGTGTGTGAGGACTGTGTCAGGACTGTACATGTGTCTGTAAGCTGTCACATCTGTGGTGCTGGCTGACTCTCAGTTTGTCTGTATGAATATATGTGTGTAAGAGCTCAGTGAAAGTAAATACAAACTAATGTATGAGTACTGGAGGTGATTAATTATGTCTGATAGCAGCAAATATTGCTTTAACTTGCCAGACGTTAGTTCTGTCATAATTAAACAGTGCAAATAATCCATATAGTTGTGTGATCCACGTGCCTTTGTTGATGACAATGATAGTAAACATTCTTTTTTTTGTCTTGTGGAAAATTTACAATTAATTGTTTGTTTGATGTTTGAACCATTTAAAAAATTTGCGATATTAATTTGTTTCATATTTGTTAAAGCTGGCTTTTTAAAACTTATTTGTTTTGCAATTTATTGCAAACAAATGCATTTACATTACATTACAAAGTTATTTAGGTTTTTGTGGGGGAAACAATTACACTGATGAAGTAGAAATCTCAAAAACTCATCATATCAAATTATACACTAGGTGTTAAAGGGTTAATGGGCCAATGCCTTTTTTTAAAACTCCAAAACATGTAGTTGAGATCCAAAAAGGAGCACAGCAGTTTGATAACTGGAAATGATTTGCTATCGTGGATGGTTAAAAGATTCACCTTCATTCTTCTTGTGGTCTCACCATTGTCCTCTTCTTTGTCCCCT
>VOQK01003790.1:0-11007 GCA_015052645.1 Benitochromis conjunctus | reverse complement strand
TCTGCACAATCATCAGAATCAGAATACTTTATTAATCCCTAAGGAAATTATGTGCGTGACATGAGTGAATTTGTGGGTTACAAAACAGTACACTCAGTAGTTATTTATCAAAGTGCTATAAGGAGTCTTTTTACTGTCTGGATAGCAATCAGCACTAAAGACATTTAACAGTCCTGATAGTTTCACCGCCCAAAGCCATGACAGAAAAAAATACCACAATAAATTAAGATCATTTCTGACACCCATTCCTACATGTAGCCTCTATAACGGCCTTTCCATTTTTTTGTCCACACACTTTGCATGAATTACATCATAGAGCATAGAAGCAGCAAACACATTTATTTTCCCTCACTAGTTCAGCTGTCTCAAAAATGAAACAATCAAAATTCTGCCTGTTTTATCTATGTAGTCTTTTGCACTGAGGTGCATTAGTAATGTCTTAATGGATTTTCCATTGTGTGCATCTTTGTGTATGTCAAAAGTCAAGTTTGTAAAATGTGACCAGTTTTTCTTGTGTATCACAAAGCAAATGTTTACTGGTGTTCATCTAATTTGCTCATCCTCTGTGTTTTAACAGCATGCCACTTGACAGAAACACACTTCCCAAAAAGGGACTGAGGTACAACACATTTGCAGCCACATACCATTTTCAACTGTTCCTCTTGCACTCAGTCATGTAGATCACATGTACACATGCAGTTACATGAAAATAACCATTCTGATGGCACACTTTCCATGTTGCCGATGATTCCCAGGTAAAAGTCATCAATAAACAGTTAAATATTTAAAGTAATGGATAAATGAATCGACAAAAGCAATTAACTAGTTTATCAACCTGCCTCTATCAGTTGATGCTCAAAATTATGTATAATTAGACTGAGGTGATAATGAAGGCGTACGCAGGTTTGATAAGGATGTGGGTCAATAAAAAAACTACTGATCAAAAAAAACTTTTTGAAAATTAAATAAAAACTGAGAGTCGATAAAAAAATGAAAGCTTTTATTGACCGTGAACGTTTATGGCCATCTGTTTACATCCTAAATATGCTTAATAGCTCTTTTATGAACTGCAGATTTACAGTGTGTGACTCCTTTAGTTATACTCTGTAAATAAGCAGATTGGTTCAGATTATATTAGCACTTAGTCAAGCACTGACCAAAGGCTGTTGATAAAAAGCAAACGTCACCACCATAATGTCACCTAAATGGGTAGTTAATTCCCTTGAGTCACTAATAAAGCGTGACCTGCTTTATCAGCCATAATGTACAAATGAATATCCTGTTGTGCTTATTAAGACTTTAAACTACACTCACCAGGAAAATGTTTATTGAGGTCACAAGCATTGTTTCCCCACAGTCTTGTTTTCATCTTGAGGAGTCAGCCCTACTGCTTAGGAATAATGTTGTTTGGAAACCTCCTTTTTAGCCCCATAAACCACATCCTTCTTTTCACATACAGTCTGTTTACATTTAGCAAATTATATAGGAACTCATATTTGAGTCTAGCTATGGAGTTCAATTTTTAAGGTTTGATCCCTTTTTGTTTATCACGCAATTATGTAACAAACTCTGGAGCTGAAATTAGGTTTTGACTTCTTTGAACTGAGGCAAAACAAAATTAAAAATCTGTAATATACTATGAATGCTGTCTAGGATGATGAGGGAGCAGTGTGTTTTTCCATCTGTCTGCTTATCTGCTTCTCTGTGCTCGTCCTAATCCTACACTCATCTCATGCAAAGTTAGAAATGTGGCAAACGCAGCGACTGTGACATAGCAGTTCTTTCTCAGCTCCCGAAAATGGCTTAAACCTTCCGATAACATTTGCTCTGTTAGCTGAGGCGAGTGTCGAATGAATGTTTTGAATTTAGCTGCAACTAAATGGACGGAAACTGAAGCACCGTGACCTATTCATCACAGGGGCACACTGATACAGGGAACAGCCTTTCCATCCAATTATACAGTACTGCTAGAGAGGTGTCAGATTGGGCATGCTGGGCTAAAAGTGTGCTTTCATTTTTCGAGCATTTGATGCTCCGTGCTATACAGAGCCTAAAACCATCTGGTCTCGTACGACACTTTTGCCTTTTTGAACTGATGCTCAGTGCGGTCTGCAGTGTTTAACTTTAACGTTTTTATTGATCACAGACATTTATGGCAATCTGTTTTCATCTTAAACATGCCAAATAGCTCTTTTATAAACTGTAGACTTTCTACACGGGGAGCTTAGATTAATAGATTTGCCTCCTTTAATCATACACTGTAAATAAGCGGATTGGTTCTGATTATATTAGCACTAAGTATACTGACTCAAACACTGACCCTTGGATATTTCAGTCTGTTCCATTTCAACTCCAGCTGCAGTCTGACACCACTCAGTGCAATCTTAGACGCCCAATTGCTGCTGGAGAGAATAGCGAGCACAGACTCAGGACTAGAGCAGGGTCAGATGTGACAAGCGTAGTAATGGGGGCGTTGGAAGGAAGAAGCCACTGAAAAGAGATGAGTGCAAACTCAATTATCATCCTCAGAGGATTAAATATGGCCAATTGTCATGTGTGCGATAACGGGGGCTTCTGCTGCTGAATTACTTTAGAGTTTGGGAGAGAGGAGATGAACAGCAGTCTGAGTGTTTGGCAGCTTTAAGCCTGAGTAGTGTGTCTATGTATAGAGACTGTATATAGTGTGTGTGTGTGTGTCTGTGTGAATATATATAGTTATTATATATAAATGACTGCGTTTGTGTAGATGCATGTCTATCCACTGTGTGGTATACTCACACGTCTGCTCACATCCTTCCTCTGTGTAGCTTCATTACTTTACACATCTTCATTACTTGAACTTTTAAAACCATCTGTCTTGCCTTGAGTTCAAAGTGTGTTTTTGTGGGTTTCAGGTACCCTACCTCCTCCAGGCAGACATCTCACGAGGAAGGGAAGGAGTGGTTGAGGTCCCATTCAACAGGAGGCCTTCAGGATACTGGCAGCCAGTCCCCTCTGTCTCCTCCTGGAGCCTCTTGCACCACCACAGGAAAATACCACTACTCCAACCTCTGTGAGTCAAAAGGATGTGCCTAAAATGTGTATATGTTTTCAACAAAGGGTATGATAGACATACGAGCACAAAATGGATAAAATGCTCTATAATTAAGTAAAACATTCTTTACTACATGAATAAATAGGTGATTATTATTTAACAACTTGTTATAAGTAGGTTTTTAGTACCTACAGAAATTATTGATGACTGAAACAGGTGTGAAAATATAACACGGTAGATGTGAGATTTCACCACTGATCTTGGTGTATGTTTTGTTCTGTTCAGTGAGCCCCACCAACATCAGTCAGTATAACCTGCCACCAGGCAGCAGCAGCATGAGCCGCTCCAACAGCATCCCCGCCCAGGACTCCTTTGACCTGTATGGAGAGGGTCACCCACTGGGTGGCAGCGCAACCTCTCTGGAGGAACGACCACGTGCCATCAGCCGCTCTGGGTCCTTCAGAGACAGCACTGATGAAGGTGAGACACGCACTCATCCTCAACGGACTGTCCAGAACAAACCCAATTCTTCACAAAGACACTAAAACAGAGAAAACAGTTTTTACTGTCATTTTCAACAAAGTGAAGACAGTTAAAGGACAAATATCCATGTTTTATATTAAAACCTTTAGTTCACTCACCTGCACCGTCTCTCTGTCCTACAGTCCATGGCTCTTCACTGTCTTTGGTTTCCAGCACGTCGTCACTGTATTCTGCGGTAAGTATCTAAGAAGTGTGACCAAAAGCCCTAGCAAGGAAAAAACCCTAAGCATAGTAATATATCTTAGATACCACATTCTAATGAAATTTGCTATTGGTTTTTTCTGTAATAATGGTATTGCATACAAACATGTACATTTCTATATTGTAATATAAATAATTACTTAAAATCCCTGTGTTCCCTTTTTGTTAAGGATTTTCAGAAAAAGAAATGGACTGTAACTATTTACAAATATTTACCAGGATGAGGTGACAATATTGTATTCAGTCCTAAATAGTGTCTTCCTCCACTCACACAGAGCAGGCTGAAGTTGGCAAAAGCAGTTTAGTTTCATCTTCTCTGCCTGTATCTTTTGGCTTCCAGCCTTTAAGAAGACATTATAGACGCCACCATAAAAAAGTGGAGGGACCTAAAAGTAATGGTGACATATTCCTGCTTGACTGTTCAGATAACAGCTGAACTACGACTGTGATGAGTACACTTCAGCAGTACTGGTTTACACAAGTACTACAACAGGAAGTGCGTCTTTAGGCATGTTTAGTGCACCACACCTTTGTTCTGAAGATGGCCAATAATAGTTTAAAGTAGCTTGTAATATTTTTGTCCTTCTGATTTTTTCTT
Source organism: Benitochromis conjunctus (assembly GCA_015052645.1). Classification (NCBI taxonomy): domain Eukaryota; kingdom Metazoa; phylum Chordata; class Actinopteri; order Cichliformes; family Cichlidae; genus Benitochromis; species Benitochromis conjunctus. The sequence goes on along the minus strand of VOQK01003790.1, from coordinate 6,631 downwards.
TACCCTTCAGTGGTAAAAGGCTGATGGGGTTTTGTCATCACCCCGCCAGGCAGTTGGGTGAATAGCGTGGACACTGTAGTTTGTGAATGCGATAACCTGATGATGTATTTTGAAATTGGTGCATCTACTGAAACTCTGAGTTCCAATTTCAGTGACCTCGACGTCAAGGTTTAAGTCAGAGGCCACGTTTTCTGAAAATCCTGTGAACACAGTATATCGAGGAGGATGTCATGTAGGACTTTCAAACTGATGCCATAGGTGCATCTACTTGCAGGCTGAGGGGAAACACTGGCAGCCGCCAGTATTTAAAACAATCTTGTATTCATCTTCAGACTGTTTAAAACATTGTTTTTGTTGAGCTCCAAACTTCAAATGTTTGCATACAAAATAAAACTGAAATCATCATTTTTTTTATTTGAAGAGTGAACATCTTTTCCATCCTCTCCTATCAGTGATGTTATGTAGCATTCAGTGTTTCCCTCTTCCTCTCTATTTTTGTGAAAGACAAAAGTAAGTTTCTGTAACAGCATTTGTCTGAAGTAACTCCTGCAAATAAACTCTGGACAGTTTAGGTTCTGCAGTAATTGCACATGAAGCGCTCGACTCATCGGATTCAGTGAGGTGGAGGATTAGTTTTAGGAAGAGGCATCGATTACCACACACGTCTGCCTGTTTCAGACTGCACTAGCAATTTGCAAAGTAAACGTTCAGATGAATGATGGAGATAGTTTTGTTTACAAAGTTTTCCATCAGGTTGAGTTCATTTGTTCTGTACATAAACCATTTCCTCTTTAGTTTTTTTAATTTTCCGTCATTTTAATCTACTTTTAATTAAAATGACCCTTTTCTTTGCTTTTGGTGCTTTTACTGATTGAACACATCTCCCCAGAGCAGCGATCAAGTGTTTCTAAACTGTGTTTGCTTGATTCTTACAGACAGAGGAAAAAGCACACTCAGAGGTAAGGGCGGCTAACATTGTGTCCATCTTTCTGTTTGCATGTATGCTTCTCTTTATCAGCTTTCAGCTAAACAGGCTTACAGTTAGAGCCACTGATGCCTTGAAACTGCTCGGTACAGCCACTGAGCAGCTCTGCGGGGTGGTTGAATGGTCGAGCGTCTTGCTGTGTGTCCTTAAAGGTTGCTTTTGACCTATTTGACTTTGTGCGGGATTTAGTCCAACATGTCACATGCATGTCCCTGTTGGCTGATTTCTGTGTCTGAATGTCTTTGTGCTGCACAGCATCTGTATTCAGAGACAATCGGTGCATGTCAATCAAAGCACAAACAGTGATTTCTGTTTCTAATCAATTTGATCTCTGAACTAAACAGAAGAGTGTTTTGTGAATAAATCAAAGTAAATTCTGCAATCAATCATTTTAACTCTATGTTGCATTGCTTTATCTAATCATGCATTGATTTCATCTAGATCATAAATATCTACACATCCTTACTATTGTGCATAGCTTATTGTTAACTCATTACAAACACTCTGTAATGTGATTCATGCCCTGACCTTTGGCTCTTGTTCAAAAATCCTGCTCAGTTTATCACTGATTCTACTTTGATTTTCCAGGTTTGTGGTTTGACTTTCATCCCTTTTCTCTCTACATGTGCTTTAAGCATAAGTTTGGGTCAAACAGTGATCGCAAATACACTGCAGTGTTTGTTTTAAGCCTGCCAGATAAGTGGAGTTTAGTATTTTGGGACAGCTCACTCAGTGCAAACTAACAGCCATGGACTCCAGTGAGTGTGCAGTAAATCTCTCTATTCTAACTAATTTCCTCTAACAAATGACGCATATTTGATGAGTACCTAAAAAGGGTCACACTTGAGTGTGACACGAATGATGAGAAACAAGAATTCAAAACAAATAATAAAAAGGACATTATGTTTTTGAGTGACTGAATAAGAATATACAGCTAATCTTATCATATGATAATCCAGAAAACTGTTCTTGAGACTTGAGTTGTCCGCTTTGCTAAACTGAGACGTCTGGCTGTTGTGAATTATAGAAGTATGAATGTCAGGTATTTGCAGAAACTTTTTGAACCATCTCAGGAATAAATGTCTACATTTCCTTGCTTTGCTGCTGAAACCATGAAGAGAACAGTGCTGTAGCTTGTTGATAACCTCTGTCTCTCCAGCCACACCAGGACTTGCTATTTGATGGAGGCATGCAACATAGTGTTAATTTTTACTCTTTTCTTTTCAATCAAGGGCCAAACAGTCCAAAATTCCACGGTAATCCTCCACACTTTATGTTCACACTTCACTCCAGTGTCTTTTTAAACAGTTTCCCATGTGCCTGCACAGTTTTCTTTTCACATCAGAGTTATCACCATGGGAGTTGCAAATTCACATCCTGTTTACATCACAATCAGTCTTACTGTCTTTATGGTTTTTAGGCGCATTAACCGAACGTTTGCCTTTGCTTTTTCCTTCCCAACCAGCAAATCAGAAAGCTGCGTCGGGAGCTGGACGCCTCTCAGGAGAAGGTGGCGACTCTGACATCTCAGCTGGCTGCCAACGTGAGTTTATTTACTTCAAAAGGTGCCGTCAAAACAGCCCGCACATTTGCATGACAACCTGCTGTCAGAGAGCTTTTATGGGAGGCATTGCTTATCGAAGGAGGAATACAAATCTTTAAGACACCCTCTAAATCCTTTGCTCTGTGTTTGAAGCCCTCGTGTGTGTATTTGCTTTTGCCTGTTTGATTTGTCTGGTAGGTTTGTGTGTGTTTTTTCATCTCTGGTTGGAGTGTTTCCTTGCGTGTGCTTGTGTGTATTATACAGCGAGGATTGTCTCTCTGCTTTTGTCTCAGCTGGTGGGTTTTCAGCGAAGAGCCTCTCTCAAATTCAATCAAGCAGAGAGAATCAAATAGAGATAGATGGCTGAAGAAAGAGAACAGGGAGATGAGGATAAGTGAATCTAGACACAAGTGCGTCATGCGTGGGTGAAACAGAGTGAGAGGCAGAGACCTTCAACCCAAAGACAAAGTCTTTGTGGTGAGATTTAGTTAGACACACTTCAGCATCTGACTCCACCTCCCTACACGCAGTCAGGCTGCTCGCTTCAGTCCTCGTCTTTGATCACAGAGTTGTGCAGAGTTGTGCAAAGCTGAAACTGAAGGCAGACAAACTTTACAAATGGATGAGAGAGCCGTATCTTTATAGGGACAGTAGAACAACTTTATATGTTGGACGTCTACCATTACATCCTTCGTGTTCTCTGCTGCCGTCAGTGGAGTGCGAAAAAAATTTAAGTTGAGACAAAACCATTCACAGATATTTAAAAGAGCATTATATTTCAGTTTTCCTGTTTGATAGTTGAGTAGTTGTGCAAAATGGCTGATGCAAAACCCTTTCCTTTGCTGTTTTTGGTACAAAGAAGTGTTGGGAAGTCATGTTACTTATTTATGACATAATGTTGTGGATGTAATGAATGTAAGCTGACCGAGATTACATTTTATACAAATGTACTTTCTGATGCAGTTTATTTGCTGGAGCGGTTACAATTTAATAGATAACAAGTCGCACTGTGGATCCCTGTGTTATTTCGTCACATCTTGAAATTAAATAGCAGTGTAAAATGCAACTAGTGTCATAGTATGCCAAGCCATATGTAGGCACAGACAAGAGAAACCCACATGCACTAGTGACATATTCTGGAAGTGCATCACACTACATCTACATGACAGCATGGTGGGTTGGTAGTGTCATAAGCTCATCTCATCCTCCCAGTGGGGAGTGTAACTGTGGCAATATCAACCTCAGGAGTCCTCAGATACTCTCCACCCACAGTCCAAATCTCATTGTGGTGTGCTCAAGACCTGCCAGAGACATTGCTTTATCATCTCTGTTACTGCCCACACACTCACGTGTATGAGAGTGTGTGTGTGTGTATATATATATATATATATATATTTATATATGTGTGTGTGTGTAGGTGTGTGTGAAAACCTACACATTGTCACTGGTAGCAAATATAAAAACTTTGATTTTGCAACAGACATATCCTTAAATACTCTGTGTTTTACACAGAAGAGCTTTTATGGGCAAATAAAAGTAAAAGGGTGTTTTTAAAATGTCAGCATCTCAGGAAGAAGTCAAGTTTTTAAAATCACTTATACAGACTATGTAACATGTTCCTTGTTCATTTTTGTTGCTATTTATTTCTTAATTGTGCTCAGCTTTGGTGTGAAATAAAAGGTCATTTACATTTGTGTGACGCTTTCAGTTCAACCCACATTATTTTGCGAGCATGAAGCTTCAAGCATCAAAATGTCAAAGAATTTTTCCGAGCTGACAGAGAATCTTACATTCCTTTAACCCAGTGGTTCCCAAAGTGGGGCGCGCAGAGCCATTGGGGGGGTGTATGAATAAAAAAAAAAGAACAATGAACATCAGCAGGATCAGACTCACGATGAAGACAAAAGATACATTTTAAAGCTTCGTTGGGAAGATTTCCGTGTCATCGCTCACCGCGTGGTGCTTTTTCATTTCATTCACACAAATTTACAAAAGAGGACCAGAGAGGAAATGTGCAGTGATTGAGGTCATCTTATCGTGATCTTATTACATTTGCTGTGCCACTGCATTAATGATCATTATTTATTTTTTTTTCATGGGTTTGTGCAGGAAATTGAATGTTGATCTTATAAAATGTATATTATGTTAACACACACTGTGCCACAGTCAGTGTTCTCATACTGTCTCACCACCGCTTTTAAAACCACATCTAGTCTTGCCATCATTTTGATACACTACATATTTTGGGTTGTATTGGAGCAAAATAGACCAGAATTAGCTAAACTGACACCTCGTCCTGCCAAAGGGATTAGGGGGCAAAAGTATTAGTCAGTATTTTCTTTCAACCATGAAGGAGATTGGTTTTCCTGTCTTGGCTGACATTAAATTGGGTTTAAGAGTTCATACAGGCAATCCTCCTCCCCCCTCAGTTCCCCCCTCTTTCTTCTCACCCTTCACTTTGTCATCCTGACCTTCTTCCTGCTCCTTTTTTCTCCTTTCCTGCTCAGCTTAAAAAAAGAGTCAACCCTCCCCAATATTTCCTGTTCGTATTCCTTTCCTTTTCCTCCTTCCTGACTTTGGGCCTCCTCCTTTCGTCACCTGCTCTTGTTTTTGAACTGTACTGTAGTGTAGGATGTAGCCCAGCAGTAGTTGCTGGCTTTGAACACTGTAGTCGTGACTCTGTGTCGGTAGTAACATATAACACCCTTGAGATGTTGTGTACCTCTAAAGGGTGGCATCAAGTAGCAGTGACATCAAAGACTTTCTCCTCATCTAGTTCTCTGCTTTGGCCTACTGTCAACCTTTACCTGAGACCCCACGATCAGGACAAGGGTCAGAAAACACTATCTGGCTCAAGCCTCCAGAACAGGACAGATGGTTCAGCCCTGGGATGCAGGAGAGTTTGATTGTGCCTCCTTCAGGGCTGACAGGTGGGCTCGGGGTGATGAGTTGGAGCCTCACAGGTGGAGTTGGAAAGAAATGTGGAGTTAGAGTGATGTGTTGGAACAGTTGGCATTTCTAAAGGTCAAGACCTACGCTGATTTAGCCAGGGACACAGAGTGGAAGAGGCAGCACGGGGTGCTACTCTGTGTATGAATCTATTTCCAGACTTGGTGGGCCAAATGTCCTCATGGGCATAGAAAGATGAGGACTTTTCTGATTTTGTCACAACTGTTAGAGGGCCAGATCAGGAACAAATGCTGCTGAATTCGGTAAATGAAAGTGTATAAATGCACGTGGGTGTTTGTGCGTGTGTATGTGTGTGTAGATCTGTCTGGGCATGCTTCCCACCTCTCTATGACACACCAGCCTTGACAGGTGTCTCAGTTGTCTCTTGCTTAGAATGGGAGAATGAACGGACAGCACACACACAAACACGAACTCACACAGTCTCCGATTTGAACAAACACACAAAAGTACATGCAGCCTCGATGAACATAAGGCTTCACCAGACATCCCTATAAACACATATAGATAAAACACATGCACAACCAAATCCAGACACACACACACAAAACCATGATTTCAGCAGAGCAGATGACATTATGTTGCCAAACATTTGCCATCTTTCAGGTATCAGTCTTTTCTGATCACAGTGCGTTCTTATTCTTATTAGCTCAGAGAGACGTCTTTGGTGTCCACGGTGTTTAATTCACAGCAGCATGCAGCAGTGAAGTAATACAATGCTCCCTCCTGAAATAAACTGTTTTTTGTTGTGAACTTGTCCTTGAAATCTGAGAGAGATTCAAAGTGAAGGTCTGCTTTTTTTAAGTCTGATATCCCAGCAGCAGTTCTTTATCACCTACAAGGAACCTCCTCAGGACGGCACAGCCAGAGCCTTCACACTCATGGGCAAATAAAATTTCCACACCAAGCTTTTTCATGTCCTCAGTCATCAAGTGAAAACTCACTTCAAAGTTATCATCACAGACCAGATGATGCTCTGTTTTATTAATGTGGATTTATAAATGGTCAAGTAGAAATTGCGTTCATTGTATTGACCGAGAAAAGTCAAATTTCATATTGAACTCAGTTCTGAGATTTACTTTTGTAGTTTGGAGTTGTGTTGGGGGTTTGTGTGTGTGTGTGTGTGTGTGTGTGTG
>VOQK01003788.1:0-11688 GCA_015052645.1 Benitochromis conjunctus | reverse complement strand
GCAATTCTCGGTATTGTGTATTTTGTTCTCCCTTTCCACTCTGCTCCTCTCTCTCCTTTTACAGTCTCCCTCCCCGGATGCTGATGACATCTTCCCGAAGTGCCTTCTAAGATTTATGCAGGGACAGGTGAAAACTCACTAGAGCAGGTGGAAAATTCAAGCCAGAGATAGAAGGGCGACTTTAGCATAAGACAACAATTCACAACAACGCCTTTCTGGTGAAGAGGTAAGCAAGTATGCCTGTCTGCATGCACAATGCTACAGTAAGAAGAGGAAAAAAAACATCTTTAGGCCAGAGTCAGTCGCTCTCTTCTCTGACTTTTGTCATGTCTCTTTCTCTGTGTTTCATGTTCCTCCTTGCCTTTGGACTTTTTATTTTCTTGACAAAATAAGTCCACTACCCACCCACCCCATTTTCTTGTTTCTGTCAGCTCTAAATGCAGTTGAACCCTCTGCACGCATGCTCACTGTGCGACCCGAAAAGCACTTCATCCATTCCTTATGGTATTGTGCCATAAATGTCACATCATCCCAAGATACTTACCTACAAATGCTCCTTACGAGGTTTTGTTTTTTTTAAACACTCTGACTCAGTGTGTTGCAAATTCAGACAGAAAGCTGACTGGCGAAGCAGCAACAAGTAAGCACTTGGCAATGATGGGAAAACAGCAGCAGTTACAAAGAAAAGTATGTTTGTTTGTCTGAGGTAGTTGGGTTCAATGACGAGTATAATTCAGACATGATTCCCTCAAAATGTTACTTTTACAGTGTTCTCATGCACACCCATATCACACAAACACATGCACACACATACTCAGATAGCAAGCCACATGTTGCATCAGTATTGCACAGTGTCTGTGTGAGTTACAACATGACTCTGAACACCACCAATTATAATCGACCTCAGGACTAATGGGAATGGGAATTAAAGCTGACATATAATACCAGTGTGTGAATGACAAGGGGTGGGTTTGATGCTCCTATGAGCTATAGTAGCTGAGAACATGCTGGGCATTCAAACCCTGCCAGTGTAGACGTCCCACCTATCAATGTATACTTTCTGGTTTAGTTTGCCCTCGGTAAGCAAAAAGGTATTATTTGGAAATGAATTTCTATTTTACCAAAAAAAAAAAAAAAAAACACACAAAAACAACAGTGTTTTGGCTAAGAGCTACAAAAGCTGTTTTCAAATTGCACGCTGTCTTTTAGTTCTGAATTACTAATATGTGTCTTGAATGATGCAATCCACAACCATGGCTAAGAGACGTGCATGCACAGAGTAGCAATGCCATTTCTCTGCTTCACGTGGTGGGCTGGATATTACAGTCAGTGAATTATTTATTTATTTATTTAACTGATTTGTTCTCAGCCATATTGCCAGTTTATCACAGTGGTCTCTTATGTATTTGCCACAGCGACTGAACAAATACAGCTTTGAGTGAGAGTTTATTCATACACATGAAGAAAGACTGACGAGCATTCTTTCTGGAAGACGCAAGTAAGTAGCTGCAAGTATGCTATATTGTTACTACTTAAAATAAAAAAGGTTTGTGAGTATAAGGATTGTAATAAGTGAACAAATTATATAGACTCAGCCTTAGATTTAAAAAAAAAAAAGACTCATTTAGCATTTCTCAAGCAGGACAGATTAATAAAGCATGACGTCTGCCAGCTACTAAGTGCAGTACAAAAGAAGAGATAAAAAACAACAACAACCTGTGTTCATTTTATGCATCACTTTTTCAATTTAGGATGTCTGCCTAAACGGTCCTCTGAATACGCCATTAAATATAATACGTGATTTGCTACGTTGTTAAAGTAAGTTTTAAAATGAAATGCTTTTTAATGTACCCAAAGATCTTCTGCATTCATATAAATATAATCTATTTTTATTCAATTGAGAATTTCATTTGTTTATAGCTTCAGACTTGTGCGTGATATGCATAATTCTTTCCGCGAGAGCTTGCAAACTGAATTTCCCTCAGGACAATAAGTGTTATGGTATTCTTGTGCAATAAACTCATAGTCTTGAGAAATAACTGTGACAGCAGTTTATAATAATGCTTTTTGCTGACTGCTTCCCTGTTGTGTCCACATTGTTAAAGTCAACATTTCAATTGTTGTATCACTCAATGACATTCATATTCTACTGTCACATCTCCGAATTGGAAAAAACAAATACTAAAAGGATTAGAACTGGTATGGTTTTGACACAATTTAATAAACAACGTTTAGTTGCTGTGTATTTATTACAGATGGATGATTGGATTTCAAAAAACTGTGCTGGTATTATTGTTATTATTATTATTATTATCATCATTTTGTGTTTTGTCATTGAAAATTTACTTAAATATTCCACAGTAACCAGCTCTGTCGATTTAAGGTTTTTCACTGCACTAAATACACTAATAACAGTAAACAGCTGACAAAGCACATTGTTGAAATGTAATTCTTCCAGTGTCTAATAATAACTAACTAATATGAGATAGCTTCTTTTTCAGGAGTTAATATGCAGTAATTGTGTCACATGTTTCAAAGGCTGGATCTCTCACTAAAGAATTATACAGATTTACATGCCTCATTTCTTTCAGCCCTGCTGGCAAAGCTCCAAAACTTGACATCGTTGACAAATTAAAAATGAAGCAGTTTTCTTTTCGTTCCAAATACGAGGATACAAATCGTATGAAACAGAAATTAACATAATGGTTTTGCACCATTTTCTGTTCGGTGGCTTTTGCATATTAATTGATGTTTTGACCACTTAGATGTTGTTATTCAACATTTTTAGTTCTCTGCTAGGTGTTGAGCATGTAGTGCAACTGAATTAAGCGTCTTTACTGGTTTGACACACAACAAATGTCATGAATCTTTATATGAAGGTTTTAAAATAAGCAAAGAGCAGCAAGGTATATGTTGTGGTTGAGAGAACTGTCAAAGTTTATCATCCCTTTTTTTTTTCATCAGACGGTCATTCTTGTAAAAATGGAAACCATGCTTTTAGAATAATATATCAATTATTAGTGAAGTTGGGGGGACAGGAAAAAAAAAACTTAAATGTATTTATTTATAGTCTGGTCAATTTTCTTTTTGAAATAAAACTGTAGTTTACTATAAAATAAAACATTAAAAAAAGTCTAAAATTAGCTTAATGGTGCAACAGTTGAGCTACTGACCATGCACAAAAGCAGCATGGTTTCACTTGAGTGTGTGTGTGAAAAATGTGTGTGTATGCGTGCATGCAAGACAGAGAGGAGGTTCGAAGCACAGCCAGCGACGCTTGAAGCAGAGCAGACATGCAAACAAATGTATTAAGATGGTGATGAGAAGGAAAGATAACGCCAAAGAGCAAAAAACAGAAAAAATTAACAAAGGGAAGAAAAAAGGGAGGGTGTAGGGCAGGGGACAACCAAAATGAAACAGTGTTTGCGTCGTGTTTATGGTTGTACTGTGACATAACATTGGGAAGAAAATATTCTGCCTATAAAGCAATAATCACCTTCGCTTGGGATGACTAGAATGTACGGCGTTGTTATTTGTCCCCTACCTATTACCACTAAGGCCAAGGGTCGCACGTCCCCGCCGGAAAGCATGAGAAAGAAAGGGAAGAGAGAAAACAAACAACAACAAAAAAGGAAAAGAAAGAAGAAAAAGTCTAAGAAAAAAAGATGTATAGTTGTCTTTCTTCAATTCATCAAGGTTTAGATCTCCCTGGTTTTCAATTGCACAATCTGTCTTAAAGGAGAGAAACTGCAGTGGTGAAAGATAGCACTAGAACCATGAGATCAATACCACTCAGCTGGGATATGACTCGTCTTATTTCTAGGAAATAACCCTCAATGAGCATCTTGGCTGGCCCATTACCAGGAAAAGGCCAGAAAGAGGTGATGCTGGTGAGGATGTTTATTACAAAGTAGTTGTCAGTGAATGCAGATATGGTGTTGGCGGTTAACATTGGAGCCTGTTATGTCTGTTAGCCTGGCTTGAAGGGTTAATAAAAACAGGGGAGTAGGAAATGTAAGACGGAAGAAATAAAGTGATGGTTAAAAGAAAATAAAGTATGAACTTTGTGGCATGGCAAAGTTGGTGGAGAAGCCAATTTTGGCATCAGACTCTAGTTAATACTTTCCTCTATGCAGTGTTCTAATACAAATACTGTGAAACTCAAGTCTACTTAAAGTTTACTGATAGAATATTTGTTTCATAAGAGTAGTACTGAGGCAGGTATGTGGCTCCAGCTGTCCCTCCTTTTGTTCTCAAAAGTCACTTAAGATATTGTTGCTTTGTTACCTTTAAATGCTTAATAGCTCGCAAGGTGGTAGATTAAGGCTTTACAATTCTGTTTTGTGCAGTTCAGAAACAACAGAAAGAAAGCAAGTGATGTCACGTACTTATTGTAAATATGCAATAGTGCATGATAAGTGCACTATTGTGTTACTGAATCAGCAGCTATAGTCAGTGGATGTTAGGTAACGCAGCAAACGATATCATAATTATTTGCAAAATCAGCCATCTGCATTGCCTCAGAACACCAAATAACATAATATTAATGATAATTAATCTATAAAAATCATTGTTTTTGGAATACATATAATTCACGTATTCAAAATAGATTTGTATTATTTTTAAATATATGAAAGACGGCCACAAAGTTAAAAGCATGTCTTTTTCCAAGCGCACATACATGCAGACAGACAGAGAGCAGTGTTTAGACACTGTAGACATCCTACCAGAGTACATCTCACTCAAAAAAGAAAAGAAAAAAATGAAAATGGATTAAAAAAAAAAAGAAAAAAGAATGGTATAAAAGAGAAGAATGTTCATAAATGAGCAATAAATGTTTTATGTAGACAAAAAATAATAATAAGAGAGTTAGAGATACAGAAACAGACAAAGGAGATGTGGAAAAATCTAATCAATGCTTGATGCAGATGAAAAACTAAAACAGATAAAGGAGACGAGGTGAGAGAAAAAATCAATAGCAAGCTGAAAAGCTTTTAAAGCATATTGCCTGGCACATAACTGGGTGTATTTGCCAGAGATGAGCAGCAAATAAAAATGGGAGACATGGGGAAAGCAAAACAGAAGAAGATGAAATGGGTTCTGGAGCTAACACTTTAGCCTTCATTCACTGGGTTTAATGAAGGTGGTCAATTGGTATTATAATGGCCCCCGATGTTCCACTTTATACACCCTGATGACCAACATGGATGTGGTGTGAGATGCAAAAAGAATAGCATGATGGAGGAAAATCACAGAAAAGGTGAGCGTGAAAAGGGCTATAAGGATAGAAGAGATGGAGAGAGAATGCTATGCAACAAAATCATGCAAGATAACGTGGCGATGATATAGGTTTGCCCGGGCTGATGGTTGTGAGGTCACCTTTTCCAGAATAGTGTACAATCTTCTCATCTTGGCTGATACACTTATAGTACGACCCAATTCTAGGGGGTCATGTAATCACACAATTCTTTTTCTTCCAAATGAACTACTAAAATTTAAAATTAAAATTACAAATATCGTATCATAATTAATGTGCATGCTGACCATCAATGGAAGGGTGCTCATACCTTTGTTAGCCAAGCGGACACAGTTGATTTTGGTTTCCTGTGGAGAGAGACAGATAGGTTAACTAAATAACTTCTGGTAAAATGCACAGTTAATTTTTCACATACTTGTGTTTTGTAGAACACATAAGAACATCGTGCCTGTTTTTGGTCTACTCTGACCCCTGACAATCGGACTATTTTCTGAGTATTCTCCAAGCCATAAGTCAAGTTTCCTTTGTTGCAGTATTAAAAAGTCATTTACACTGGCTCTATTCTGTACAGAATGATCAATGGACTGGTTCTTATTTAACGCTTTTATACTCTACCTGAGCACTCAAAGTGCTTTATACAACAGGCCTCATTCGCCCATTTTTACAAGCACTTTTTTTCTATGCTTAAGTGCTTTCTATCTAACAAGCACTCCAAATATCTTGGCCAAGGATATTTGGCATGTAGGCAGGAGGAGCCAGGGATCAAACCACCCACCTTCCAATTAGCAGACAACCCACTCTACCCCCTGAGCTACACCTACCCCAAAATACAGAGCAGACAACGATGATTACGGAGACATTAAGACAAAGCTTGAAAAAGAAAAGCCGAAATATAGTTGGGCTGTAAATTGGCCTCCAGATACACAGCAACTGTGGTCAAGCTAAAACAACATAAATGCCGCATGGAAACATATCAGCCATCAGGTGACACGGGCAGGCATTGAGATCAGCTGATGTCCAGAGGCTGCAGTATATCTTGAACTGCAAGTTCAGCACCATGTTTTAGAAAACTTTTAGAAAACTTAAAAACAAATGACAAAGAAATGTGTTAAATCTGAAACGGGAAATTTGTCCACAGCAATTTTTTTTTAAATGTATTTAAATCGTAGTTAATAGGCTAAAACAAGGTAACCTCTTTAACACTATATGGGTTAAATGCATACAGGAACCATTTGCCTGACAGTGCACATATTGGATACACCATGTGATCGTTGGTATTAATCATCAGTAAGATCACAAAACCATGCCAGTGGCTTCTCATTTTGTCCAAATACACCTGCTTGGCACATCAATAATAATGGTATCAATACGCTGTACAATTGCTGGTGTTGATTAGAATGCTTTGGCCAGGGCCTCCTGTGTTTCCCCCTTTGCCCCTCTGTGTTGTCTTCTAGGTTCATAGTAGGTGGAGTTAATTAGTGTAACTGGGAGCACCTGGCTAGTCTTGCTGCAGCATTTAAGAGTTGTCCATCTCAGGCTTTCTTACATCAGTCTGGGGGTTACAAAAGCTGACTGTTGTTGAATATTAAGAACTAGAATAAAGCTGCAGATTAATATTTTGATCTCACAAATAGGTCAACAGACTCACAGAGTCATCAGGGGCAGCATTGGTCGTTCCCATAAGATGGGCATAAGTAGAAGAACATCAATTATTTAAGTCTATATGCAGCAGAACTGTGTGCAGTGGTGCTTGCACTAGAGTGGGCAGGGGGTGTGAGGGATAGTAAGATGATTATATTCAGTGATTCAGTGTTTGATAGAGGGACGGCCAGTAAGGACTTGGATATGATCTGTGAAATTCTATCAGTTAATTCATGCTTTAATGAACAGGGGAAAAGTATAACATTGGGTACCAGCACACATAAGAATTAATAGCAATAAAAAGGAAGACAAACAAGACAGATATTCAAATCACACCGTCCAAGTCAGGGAAAAACAGAGCAGGGAAATAAATAATTTAACTGTGGCAACAGAATTGGGATGGTGCAAGGAAAGGGAATCGGTCATATAAGGTACAAAGAAAGGTGGGACAGATGAGAAGCTAGGGCACTAACAAGAAGCGTGTGATGATCAGCAGACTTTGGATTGGACGCAGTAGTTTAAATGGACAACTTTTTATTATGAGGAAGAATCCAACTAACTATCGATGTGTGTGAAGAAAAAGACGTTTGTTTGGCATCGGCTTGGTCATTTTGGTTTATTAGGTTTTACACTTCCAAACTCCACATACTTGACATTCAGTCGCTCATCCAACTGCTGAAACACTGACAACACTGACTAACCCACCTCCTAAAATTAACTGGTTAAGTAATTAATTGCCTTTGGTAAACTTTTGTTCAAATTGTCTCCCATTATTTGTCACGGCTCTTGAGCCAAATGACGACAGCATGTACTGAAGGAATACTCTTTATTATATGACTGTCCAATGGATCTAAAGTGTGACCCTATAAAAGAATAAATATATAGTACAATAGCAAATTACAATATACATATCTAGACATTTACAACCTGCAAATAGGGTAGAAGATGTCTCTCAACCTCTGTCATTTAAACCAGCACTTTTCATTCCTTTGCTGCTCCTGTCTTTTCCTCTTTTCTTTCTTTTATGATGTGCTGTCATCAGTGCGTGCACCTATCTCACCCACTTGTCATATAGAGATTGGCCTCTTTCACATATTGGCCCATTTGTCTTTATCAAATACAAAGACTACAGCAGCTACTGACACGGAAAGGTGTTACCTCAGCATTAAAATCAGTCCTAAAGCACAGGCTTCTGTACTCACATCTTCATTTTAATTGTGCCGTTTTGGGTCTTACTTAAATTACTTATAAACATCTATTATTTTGGCATGTCAGATTGATATAATGCCTAGAATCATTTTATGAATTCCCCTTTTTTTAGATTTAATCATGTGGCCACGGCCCAAAAGTCAGTCCAGCTCTATTCAAACTTCAGTTTGGTATTTGAGGATTTAACACCATTAACTTCTATTGTTAATTTTATTGTCATGTTTACAAAGATTTATGGACGGATACATGCAAGCGAATGATAGATCCTATGAGCATCTTCAAACACACCTGCTTCTACTAAATCTCTGTCTGCTTTCCATCTGTCCATCTGTCTGTCTGAATAATGACTCTCTGAATCCCTGGCTGTTCGACTGCTTTATTATCTTATTTATCGGTTTCCCTCATTTTTCTCTGGGCATAATTTGATTGAAGGGACCTGTAGAAAACTGAGAGTGAATGTAAGTCATACAAACACACGTGGCTTTCAAGAGCAATTAATGTACTCTTCAGTTAATATGTAAAATAGTCGGCCAGAAAAACTGATTCGTAAGAATTTCACCAGGCCAATACGTGTGCACTAATGACAAAAATCATACCACTTGCTATTTGTAAAAAAAAATTGCAGGGACTTTGGATGCTGTATCTAATAGAGATACTGAACAGATTGAACCAAATCCTCAGTGGGGGAAAACAAAATAAGACTTGTTTTTGAAGAAATTGTGGTTCACGATACGGGACACACAACCTGTCAAAATGCATAATTACATTTATATAGTCATGTAATGAATACTGAATTCATCAAACAATCATGGAACTTTATTGATCTCGAAGGTTGACCCCGAAGGAAATTATGGGTTAAGGCTGCCGGCACTCCAGCGCCATCTTACCCTTCCGACCATACATACATTGCACAAACATCACATGGGGAAGACAGCTTGGAGAGGTAAAACAATTCACAGCTGTGTCGTAGCAATGCCAAGAGTTTGCACCTTGGGTCCACAGACCCAGGGACAGACAGCAAAGCTCCTGAGTAAAAACATAACGACCATCCAAAAACGCTACTACTAAGGCTTCAAATGTCAATGGGTGATATCCTGGTGGTTGCAAACTGTCTGTTTAAGCCTAAAAAGTAATAGATGTTTTAAATTACTTTCTTTTATATGCCCATTCCTCTAAGAGTGAAATGTATCATATGAATGGGCACAGTTGGAATAAGATCAGTTTCATGAAAACCAATGAATTGTGTTTCTTTATAAACTGACCCTATTGTACCCATTTATGGTCCATTTAGAGGCGTGGTTGTTCTGGATTCACAGTCACTGTGAACAGAAACGCTGCCTCCACTTGGCTCATGCTAAGGGACTAAGCCTCAGGGGGTTATAAAGAAGCAAAGTTAATAAATATAAGGATTTATTGCCCTGCCTCTATACAGAGCATTTGGAGACCAGAAGGGGGTGAGGTGTTTACAATGGAGACACAGCATTCATTTCTGTGTGTGTAGTAGTTAACGTTGTAGAGCCTGACAGGAATACTAAAAGTGTAAGAGAGATGCAGCTGCTGTGTGGGTGAGCTCTCTCTCCATCCATCTATCGTTCCATCTTTGCCAGTCTTTTCCTCTCTTTTTCTTTTCCCCATTCAATCACAGTTGGTTGGCTCAGTGTTCTGACCGACTCGTAGGATTTTCAATCATGTATGTTTTTTGTGTGACTTCTGGATACTGTGATTAGCTGTCGGAGTTCCCAAGCAACCCCATGTAGCCAGGGTAACAACTTTTTTTTTTTTTGTTAATAATGTTACTCTCTTTGACACTTTGTTTCTTTTTTGGTTTTTTTCCCTAAAGCTCATTCTTTTACCAAAAACTCTTGACACTCAGACGAGCAGGCAAACACATGGGCATAAACTGCTCATGCACATTACATACTTGCATTGTTTAATTTGAAAAATGGCTGTTTGATGAATAGAATCTTAATGACCTAGATGAATGTACGTGCAAAAAATTCCTACACACTTGCCCACAAGCCAAACGTACGGAAGTGTGCGAGCCTTAGTCATACACTAGCACACACAGAAAAAGTGCATTTAAGGATTTTTGAGTCATCTGAGTGCATCTTGATTGACACTGACTGTCAGTTGGTAAAATCTTTCGCTGTCTCTCTCCTACACTCTCCAAAAACTGCACTCTGAGGCTTGCTTGGTGCGTGTATGTGTGTGTGACGTTGATTGTCAGAGCATCTCGGCCAACCCCTGAGGCTTTTTACTTGTCAAGAAAGGTGTCTGGCTGCATTTCTCACACTGCGGAAGGGCATGTTTTTCCATGTTTGTCACACTTTCCTTTTGTTTTGTGCCATTTCCCACCCCATTTCTCCTTGCATTCTACTTCCTCCTCCTTTACTATTTTCCTCAAATAGTTCCACCTTCCCTGGCTCTCCTCCAGAGTCTCCAAAATCTTTCACCTCCTTCTGTCCTCCCATTAATTTCTTCCAGATCATTCCCATCCTGTATTTATCCATTTAATCCACAGATCATTTCCTGTATGTTGACAAGTAAAACCTGGTTAGACCTTTCTCAGTTGCCCTTCTTTAAACCTATTACTTCAGGTAGTATATATTATCTTTTAGACACATTTAATCTTTTTTCAGACTTTTGTCCTGCTTCTATATTAAAAAATTAACAACAGATTTCTAAACCTCCCTTTAATCTCTTTAATCTCTTTAGTTCCTTTTCATTTGAAACTAGAAACTTTTAGATATTGTTGGCCGGTATTTGCTCAGAGGCAACATGCATTTTGAATGAATAAAATACCCCATATAAGGATTGCACTTGGGTCACAGGGAGGTGATAAAAATGGATAACCGTGCTCACATTCTCATTTCTGCTTGTGTACATCTTTAAAAAGAAAACTTGGATAAGTATAGTTTGCGGTTTTGGTTAAATGGAAATGAACACACTGGGTCAAAAGTAATTTGTTTTCCTGTAACCGAACCCATCACAATTCTGCTCATATCGGTTTTTATCTTTATCCTTACTGGCTTCCATCTTTGCCTCCGGTATTATATCTTGTTTAATGTCTCTTTTACTCTTTTTAGATTGCTATTACCCCTCCCACAATTCTCTCTCATTCCCTACTCCCAAACCACTCTTGCTCTTACTTCTTAGTTATTGCCCTAGGCATGTATTCTTGTGCGTGCGTATGGGTGGGTGGGCGACGTGTGTGCTTGTGTGGCATCACATCGAGACATCAAGATTGCCTAGTAGTTTTAATGTGCAGCGCTAACTGGCACAGTGACAGGAGATGAGAGACTGGCATCAGACTGATGTTACCTCTGGGAGAATGAAGTCCAAAAGAAAGCAGGGAAACAGGTGGTTGCTGAAGAGAAGGAGGAAAAGCAGTAGGGATAAGGAGGTGAGCAACAGATGGAGAGTGAAGGGTTAAATGAGAGAAAATGTTTGTCGTAAGCGTAGAGGAAGTACGAGCAGAAACTGACGGATGGAACACAGAAAGATGGAGAGAATTTAGGAAAGGGAGGTAGAAGATTACAAAAATAATTTGATTGTTTTTTATTAGATGAAAGGCAAAAAAA
>VOQK01003783.1:34328-51383 GCA_015052645.1 Benitochromis conjunctus | reverse complement strand
CAACTGGCTCCTTTCGATGTGGAGGAGCAGCGGCTCTACTCTGAGCCCCTCCCGGATGGCCGAACTTCTCACCCTATCTCTAAGGGAGAGTCCAGCCACCCTCCGGAGGAAGCCCATTTCTGCCGCTTGTATCCGCGACCTCGTTCTTTCGGTCACTACCCACAGCTCATGACCATAGGTGAGGGTAGGGATGTAGATCGACCGGTAAATTGAGAGCTTCGCTTTTACACTCAGCTCTCTTCACCACAACAGACCGATACAGCGTCCGCATTACTGCAGCCGCAGCACCGATCCGTCTGTCGATCGTTGATTGTTGTTTTCAGACTGATAGGCAACAAAAAAATGTACCTATTCTTTTATACAGTGCTGCTACATATTGCCTTAGTTTGGTTATATTCAGATAAATTAAACCCTAGAACTGAAAGAGGGTGTGCTTCCTTCTTATCATGACTGAACATATGAAATTGAAATCTTCATTATCCACATCTGAAACATGTCTAAATCTAACAGATGTGGTTGTGTCAGGCCCTCAGAGTTTATACTTTAATGGGGATTGTAAAGGTGAGAAACTGGATAGTGTATAACTTTACTGATATATATAATACTGATTTCATTTATACATTAACCTTCTGGATATTTTTTTCTACACCTGTACAACACAAATGATGAAACAGGGAGTCTTTCTGTCCCAATCACATGCAAGGATTAGAACAAATATATATTTATATTTTTTTCCTAATCGGAACAGTAAACTGAAAAGCAATAGCAGACTTAAATCAAAGAGTCAGATATTTTACTGAAAATTCTCCCTCGTAACTCTACAAAATGTGATGGATCAGGAATGAAACAGAACAATCACACACCTCTTTTAGCCGCAGTAGTTTAAACAGCCTCTTCGCTAAAGGTGCCACACTTAGCAACCTTCGAAAATGTCAGCAGGCTCTGTTTAAATAACAGATATGGCCTTGTCCCAGCTCAGGGAACTTGAAGGTGGAAAGGGTTAATTATACAATAGGCACACTGTCAGCAGTGGAACTTTCTGACAGGTGTAATCACAGGTCACAAACTTCGTATTTTCTGTGTAGATGGAAGATAAAAGCATGTTTGTACTAGAAAAGGCATAACTGTCTTAAAAGCTTGAGAGTGACTTTTCCAAAGCTGAGATAAAGTGGAATTACCCTTTAACCTGAACTGTCCGTGTTCAGTTTCTATGCCAACAGCTGAAGAATCTTTTGAGTCTCACTTGCCAGCGTGTGTGTGTGTGTGCGTGTGTGCATGTGTGTGTGTGTGTGTGTGTGTGTAGGTGTGTGTGCGTGTGCGTGTGTGTGTGTGCGTGTGTGTGTGTAGGTGTGTGTGGGTACTTTCTGTTGACTGCAGTTGTCAAAAAAGAATTGTGAGATGTTACCTTGATTTAGTTTCACTTATATTTCCACAATATGGCCTCAATTATGTGGAGATGTTAAAATAAAAACAACTCTGGGTGTTAATCTGCTGATATGACTTTTGTTTTTTTAGGTTTGTCTTTGTTTTCCGGCTTAATGATGGCCTCCTTCCTTTGCATAAACATCTCTTTGGACCACATAATGAGCCTTATGGTAAAAAGTTATGAAATACACATTCAACAGTTGGAATCATTAAAAAGGTCTTCTGTCTGTTTTATTTGTTGTGGGGGGAAAAGGTGCAGGCATCAGCTGCCCATGAAACTGCTTGTGCGTGAACTGAGCAATTACGTTTGAGCCTCTGAAAATAGAGAACTATGTATAAAAATGGCTCTAATTACTAAACAGTTAGTGCAATACTTTTGTTAAACCCCTTGAATTAAGGCTGAAAGTCTGCACTTCAATCACATCTTGATTGTTTGATTTCAAGCACTGCAGTGTAGTACAAAGGGGGAAAAAAAATGTGTCAATGTCAAAAACTCATGGAACTGTATATATGGTGTACAGTTGTGAGATTTCCTTGTAAAAATGATTTAAAACTCACACTTAACCTTTCATTAACAAAGTGAAAAGAAGCACCCATTTCTTTGATGAGCCCCACTAAGCTGATTTACATATTGAAACTAGGCATGACCAACACACCACGTGTAAATGAAGGCTATAATAAAATATATAATAAAGTCTTGCCACTCTGCAGTCACCTTAATAACTCATTCCAGCAGTTCTTTCAGACTAACAATCATAATTAATCACCATTCAAATCTGACAACGAACTGCTTAAAAAAAAAGTTTTGACTTTGCTTCAAATCAGATTTAAAAATCTTGTTATTTCCTGGCATGTAAAACTTCCACCGCGTATGCAAAGTTTCAGTTTTACAGTTTCATTTCTGACTCAGTCCTGAGTTCCAGCGCGATCAGTGTCCCTAGCTCATTCCACTAAAGCACTGAAGGAGTGCCATGATCATTAAGAATATGGATGTAGGAAGCCTAGGAAGAAGATTAACAAAAGGTTAACTTAGCTACATATTTACTGCTGCGACAAGTAAGTGTGCCCGCCACCATATGCTTCATACTTGCATCAGTGTAATAACATAATGGATTAATGTGTGTCTCTTTGGTCTTTCTGGGAAACGGGGGGACAGTTGCCATCTTGGGCATTACAGAATTCTCCTATGGCTTTCTATTTATTATTCAGCGAGTGTCACGCCTCTGCCTATTAATACCTGCACTATACACATTATACACAGTCCTATGAAAAAGTATTTGCCCCCTTCCTGAGTGTTTTGTGTTTTTTGTATATTTAACACACTACAATGTTTCATATCATCAATCAAATTTTAATGTCAGACAAAGATAACTCAAGTAATTCAATTCAGTTGAATTCAGCTTTATTTATATAGCGACAAATCACAACAACAGTTGCCTCAAGGTGCTTTATATTCTAAGGTAAAAAACCCATAATGATACAAAGAAAACAGAATAAAAACAACAATCATATGACCCCCTATGAGCAAGAAAAACTCCCTTTTAACAAAGAAACCTTCAGCAGAACCAGACTCAGGGAGGGATGGCCATCTGCTGCAGCCAGTTGGGGTTAGGGGAGGAAGACAGGATAAAGACGCACTGTCTAAGTAAGTACAAACATCATTTATTAAGGGAAAAAAGCTATCCCAACCCCACCTGGCCTATACGGAAAAGTATATACCCCCCATTTTTTAAACCATCAATAAATTGTAATTAACGTCATTTCTTTTTGGTAAGCTGAGTCAAGTAATTGCTTAAATAGAAGCTGTATGACAAACTGAATCATCATCATCAAATCCCAGCAAACTCCAGCGAACAACAGTGAGGGGTATGAGATCCACAAATAGAGAAAACTATGAACAATGGTGAACCTCCCATGAGTGGCCAACCTACCAAAAATACAGTGCATCAACAACTCACCCAGAAGGCTACACAAGGACACAGAACAACATCTAAAGAACTGCAGGCCTCACTTGCTTCAGTTAAGGTCAGAGTTCATGATTCAACAATAAGAAAGAGACTGGGGGAAAAATGGCATCCTTAGAAGAGCACCAAGGTAAAAATTCACTGCTAACCAAAGAGGACGCAAAGCGTCGACTCACATTTGCCAAAACTCATTTTGATGATCTCCAACAATTTTTGGAAAATATTCTGTGAAGCAACGAGATACAAATCGACTATTTCGGAAGTTTGCAAACACTTGATTACAGATTTATGCTGCCAAGGGTGATACAACCAGTTATCAGGAATAAGGGGCAATTACTTTTTCACATAGCACCAGGTTGGTTTGGGTGGCTTTTTTCCCAATATTAAAGGAAATTATCATTAAAAAAGTAATTCTGTAATTCTGGTTATCCCATTCTAACATTAAAATATGTTTCAGTGACAAACGTAAGTGTGACAAACATGTACAAGACTAAGAAATCAGGAAGGGGTAAATACTTTTTTTACAGCATGTCTTTTATCCTGTCTTCCTTCTTTCACCCCAACCGGTGGCAGCAGATGGCCGCCCCTCCCTGAGCCTGGTTCTGCCGGAGGTTTCTTCCTGTTAAAAGGGAGTTTTTCCTTCCCACTGTCGCCAAAGTGCTTGCTCGTAGGGGGTCATATGATTGTTGGGTTTTTCACTGTATGTATTATTGTAGGGTCTACCTTACAATGTAAAGCGCCTTGAGGCGACTGTTGTTGTGATTTGTCGCTATATAAATTAAATTGAATTGAATTGAATTACAGCACTGTATATGGTCTAATATATATTCATTTAAAACAAAAGTTTCCTTGATTTTGGCAGATGTATAGAGAAAAAATACACAGGTCTAGAGACATTGTATTTGTGTAAGCATGTACAGTGTGTGCGCTCCCCTACATGCATTTTACAGACCAATGTTTACCAAGTGCTTCCCAGCATTGTTCTTGTGATGTCAATAGTAATTTAACTTGCAGGATGAATGTGGCAGAGCTTTTTCAGCTGGTAGAGATCTTATTTTGTCAAGAGCCAGAGGAAAATATTCCACTTGTGGATGTCCATATGTGGTAGGAATACAACTGAGGCCATATTTATTTATTTTTATTTTTTTAGCTATTGCGATCATAGCTCAGTGTTATATTTCCACACTGCAATATGGCTTTTCTCTAACTTAATGGTCACCAAGAAAAAGTGTTCCACTTAACAAATGGACTGCTTTGCTCAATATGCAATTAGCCTATATCGCTGGTTGGAAGTTTTCAGTCCACCAAAGAGAGTTTTGACAGAGTGAATATCTAAAAATGGCAGTATACTGTGTAGAAATCAATCCCCTTTCTCTCCATTGATTCCATTAAAAGCCTTTTTGGAGATTGATTACACTGAAAGCCTCCCTCCGCTTAGGATTACAGTTGCACAGTTCCAATCTCATTTTTTACAGTCCAAAGATATGGGCATTTATTCCATTACACTGCAAGGTGCAAAGCTTGGAGAACATCAGAGACCACCTTTTTCTAAGAATAATACTTTGTACAGATAGTAGAACATCCGTTTGAGTATTGGGTATTGCCCTGCTTTCTCAGATAAGTGTTATCACTCTTGTCAGTCCCTTTCAAGATCAGTTTTCTACTATCAAGATATAAAAAATGCATGATTCGCAAAATCTGAAAACAACATTGCAATGTGAAGCGATCCGCGTGTTTCCAACTCCTTGTTGTGCTGCTGCTTGCGAGCACTGACGATAACACACACACACTTATTTCAGTGAACTGGGCAATGTGTGACTTGCATTGTTTTCTGACAAACCTGAGTCTGTAAATGTAATATGCAGTAGCTTAGAGGTCTAAAAAAAAACCCAAGGAAAACAAAATAAATTGCATATAGATTTCTTTGTATGCTGTTGCTCTCCATACTGCTCCCTTATCTCTGTAATGGAATATTTATCAGTAAAGAGCACAGCAAAAAGAATGTTGCTCATGGCAATTGAATGCATAAAACATTTCGTTATTTCACAGTGTTTGTATATTGCCAAAATAAATGATCAAGAATATTAGGGCCTGCACGGGGGGGAATCCTTAGTCAGCGGCTTTTGGTAGTAGCCATCTTGAGGGTGAACTTGGGGACAGTGTCCTTGCTAGCCCATTGCGTGATTCATTTATCTGTCACTTATTTCTGCTGAGCAAACCACTATCTGCTGGTGGGATGTTTATGAATACATCCACAAAATGATATGAAAGCAATAACACTTCACAAGATCTGGGATATTTCACAGAAAAATCGATCAGATATGTCTCTTGAAATTGCATTTCTCTCACTCGCGAGTTGTTTAATATTGTATGCATTTCACAGTTCTGTGGTGTGCGTATAGGGAAGGCGGCAGCTGCATTTTGCATATGACTGTGCGTGACCTTTCGCTGGTCCACTGTACTGCTTAGCACAGAATTCTGGCACACTGGGGTGTTGTTGCTGAAAAGATAAGCGCTCATCCTGAAATCGGTCTCTGCGATGCTGGCTTCTCAGCACCACACTTGCATTTTGAAAGGTTACTTTAGGATGCCAACTTGACTCTCCACATCGCCCAAGGCCGTGCTGTCTTGCCAGCCCCTCCCTCATGGCCCACCTCCTCTGGCGTCTACCAATAGGATGTGGATCGGGAAGGTGATGTGGGACAGGGCAGGAGGTTTATGGGTCTTGCCTTGAGTGCCAAGCTGAGCCAGAGGACAGAAAAGTGGAAGAAGAAATACGGATATCCACCCAAACATTTACTCTAGAATGGACTTACAGCATCTTTTTCACATACTCTAAGTGTAAAAACAACCCCATATAATATATATTTGTGTTCTGGCTTTGTGTTCATGCACTTCATGCACAAATGCTGCTTTTAAGGACAACAAGGATGGGCGGCCTGTTAGCTTCCCTCATAAATCAATTAAATTAATATGGCTGAAAAAAAAACACCATCTACAAACAGCCACATTTTTAAATACTGTCACACAAAATTAAAGACTCAAATGTAGCATTTAACCATACAGTGGTGGCTGAAGTTTCATTATAAAGTGCTGTACACAGTGCAGCATGTTGCCTTTGTTACCTACACGGCAAGACTCTAGCTTCCTTGCAGTCCTTGTGTTGTCACACGATTTGCTGCGGTTTCCTTCCTTAATTGGAATTTCTGCCACACAGCAGACTGAAGACTTGACAGCGCGTCCGCATTTTTAGTTTTGCCTGAGTCCATCTTGTCACTAACTACATCTGCACAGTGCTGGGTTCAGTTGGTCTCAGTGAAGGTGTGATTACCCTTTGCTCTCTAGTCTTCAAAGGATTCAAACGAGAGAAAAGGCAGCATTTTCATTTCCTAGAGAAAGGCTGAAATCGCAAACAGTTTATATACAAGACAAACTGCAAATTGCTTCAGCATATTACACCCACATTCAGCTCCCTAGGAATTTTGTTTATACTGGACAGTTTTACAGCACACGAGGATGGGTGCCCGTCCCATCCATCTGTGCATAATGTGTCCAAAATGGAAGATATCAATGCGTATCGTGCCTCAAACTGTCTAATAAGGCTGCTGTTTTCAAACAATGAAAAGTTAGAAGGAAAAGTTCACATTATTCGAGGTGTATGTTAGTAAAACAGTCACACACCCATGTATAGATTAAAAGAGTTATCGGTTGCTGTTCCTCCTGCATGCTCGCCATCAGGAAATCCTTTCCTGATGCAATTCCAATGTAAGAGATAAGGGACAAAATCCACAGTGCTCATTCTGTGCAAATATGAATTGTAAGCTTCATCCCAAACTAATATGAGGTTTGCGCTGATGGATTAGTCACAAGGGTATCTTTCAGAAATGAAGTCTTTCTAGGACAAAATTTCCTCTTTGTGGTATTCTTCCTTTGCCACGGCTCAGAAAGCAAACACTGTCCGTCGATGTGCAGAGACTGAAATGTGATATTAAGAGGAATGAATGTGGGAGGTTTCCACTTGATTTGTCTAATTCAAGATGGGGAAACCTCAGAACAGTAACTATGGATTTAGTTACCTATAAGGAGTACAGCTCGACTTGTGGCAAGTTATTCTGTTTTTATACAAAAACAAGTAACGAATGTGGAAAATGGGCGCAAAAAAAGCTGGGGGCATGAAATCTAACCAATGAAATCTAATGGAAGTGGAGACCGTCTAACAAAATGATGATGGTGCTTCCATTACGATAACTGCTTTTTTTCCTTTTCAGTCACCTTTCTCATTCACCATGTGTTAATGATCTCCCTGCATTCAACCATACTTGTTATTAATCTCTGGCTCTCTTCCACAGCATGTCTTTTATCCTGTCTTCCTTCTTTCACCCCAACCGGTGGCAGCAGATGGCCGCCCCTCCCTGAGCCTGGTTCTGCCGGAGGTTTCTTCCTGTTAAAAGGGAGTTTTTCCTTCCCACTGTCGCCAAAGTGCTTGCTCATAGGGGGTCATATGATTGTTGGGTTTTTCACTGTATGTATTATTGTAGGGTCTACCTTACAATGTAAAGCACCTTAAGGCGACTGTTGTTGTGATTTGGCGCTATATAAATTGAATTGAATTGAATTGAATTGAATTGAATTGAATTGAACTGTTATTCTCAGCTGCACTGGAAGCCCCAATTTATTTATTTATTTTTTGGTTTATGTTGGTTTAAATCAGTGTCCTTGCTGAAGTTCGGTACAAATGGTTTTACCTCTTTCAAAGTAAGAAAACGTGTGGTTTAGATTTAAAGTTGCAAACGCTGACCCTGTAACATTATATTTAACATTTATTTGCAGCATTCCTGACAATCGTGATGGAGAGAAGCTAGAGAGAAGATATATGTCTGGCTGGTCCCAGATGGTCTCGCAAACATGTGAATATGTACATATATTATCAGGCCTATTTCACTAATGTGACCTTTTGATTGTGTTCATTTACATACGCTTGAGGCAGCTTGATGTTTCATAATGTAATATCATTATGTCAATATTTAATGTAATTTAATCTAAATCATAATGTATTTATTAGAATTGATTTAAAGCTTGTTTGAATTTATCGTGATTTCGCTGTTTTTACTTGTCATACTGTTTTTTTTTGCTTGCAGGTATATCTAAAATATGAATGCAACCTTCTTTTATGGAAAGTTTTGAGAATATAGCTGAATTGTGGAAGCTTTAAGTACTCATTCAATATTTATCTACCCATTCAATTGATTTTTTGTTTCTATACAAAGTTGGTGGTTTTTTTCTTTCTAATGTTTACATTTGGTATTGATACAGTGTATCACCAAGGGAACGTTACTGGCTGTATGATTTTAGACAGTTCTTATAGAAGACGGCTTTTTCATGTCATTTCCCATTTTCCTGATGAATTGAAACATAAGAATATTTTTTGCAGATTATGGTTCAGGCACACTAGTGTAAAAACACAATGCCTGCTTCCTTGTGACTAGTAAAAATCAGTGGTGAATGCGCTGAATTTTATTTAAAATTCAGAGACTAGTTGCATGTGTTGCACTCTCTGGGGGATTGGATAGGTCGACTGGTGGGAGGCAACTTGTCTCCAAACAACTGCGGTCTGACTCGGATTGACTGCAATCACTCTCAGACAAACTGGCAAAAGTTTGAAAATAATTCATTTAATGTATGTGTGTCATTTATAAATGCAGACAGATTGCAGCACATTGCAGTTGTCTTGGAGCAACTGCATAACTATTTCTATATTTCTGTTTCACATCTATGAGGTTCTGGCTTAACTCTGAATGTAAGTAGGTAATGTGAAACAGACAGATTGCATGTAATTTCAACTTCACCCTATTCAGTAACAAGCTGATAGCATACTGGGAGCTGACTGACTCCACCTTAGTGTTGTTTTATTGCCATCTTGTTGCACAGAAGTTGCTTTGAAGGTGGTATCCGACTGTGAGAGGTCAAAAAGCTGGTCCCCACCTTTAAAGCAAGCATTTCAAAGGCAACATGATTGCAAGTTCATTGCACATGGTCATAATAATTTTGGTCATGCCACAATCTCCAACAACTGTCTTTCCAAGTTTGACTGCAGTACTAAACAGTGTGGAGGAGTCTGTTTGCAATAGTGGATCTGTTTGTTCTTTTCCCACGCACTTATCTTATGAAATAGATGTACAAAGTGTGCTTTTTCTGTTAGGTTTAAGGTTGGAATTAAACTTAAGATTAGGCATAAGGTTAGGGAATGTGTGGTTTATGATCAATGCTATGTCCACACTCACACATGTTGACGTACACATGCACACCTACCCCGCAGAGCTGTGACAAAGCCTACTAGATTACCTCCATCTCTGCTGGCACACGCTGCTATTGGGAACACTGGGCCTGTGTGTCCTGCGTGGTTGGCTGGCCAGTGTGCTGTGTGTCCTGGGGGGGCTCAAGTCACTAGGCTTAGCTACTGCTGCTGCCACTGACCATAGCAATCTGAACTCCTTTCCTATTCTGACCCCAGGCAGCACACAGTCTGCTGCTTCATTAGGTCACTCCACCACCTCTAGCTGGCGGGGGAATTTGAAGGCAGGTCCAGTCTGGATTACCATATGGCTTCTCTCGGTTATGCTGTCATGAAATATGAATCCAACACAAAGAATACTGCTCGGAACGTGCTCAGAAGTGTCACTGCCCAGTTCAGTACTGCAAGAACTCTGGGTGCCATCGGTGATGCAAAGATTTCATCAGGTTTGAAAGTCTCGCGTTTTTTTTAATTTGGAGTCGGTCAGTGGAAAAGTCCACGTTGTTTACTTTAGCTCACTGTCACTGCCCTTTATTTCTTCCTGTGTAAATGCACAAAAAATGTGCATTTCTGCTGGAAAATTTAACTTCTCATATGTGCAGACCACAAAGGGAGACTAAACCAAAAGAAAGACGAGATTCTCCTACATCATCTCCAATTAGTGCAAAAAAAAATTGGTTGTTTTTCTGGAAGCAGTGCTCTGCAAAACAGACTTTTAAACTGCAGCCGTGGAGTATCAAGGTAGGGAAGTTGTAAAGGTCAGCGTTACTCCTTGAAGCCCAGATGGTGGAGTTTACATGCCTGGGAAGTCTATGATAATGTGTGTACATGATATCTCTATATTGTACCATGCTGTTTTCTGTTTACTGAAATATAAAAGAGCAGATTGCCTACAAACACAATCATCCTACGTTTTTTTTTTCTTCTTTTTTAGTATGTTGTAGTTGGGAAAATAGAAGGTAATGGAGACATATAGCAAAACACTGGAAGAATTACTAGAAACGAGTTGAAATGTCTCAGTAATCTGCCAGTATATTTCACCCAACTGGCAGCCTTCGTCTGCATGATGAAGAACTGGAGCGGCTTCGGATTCACGTTGATAAACTTCTCCGGCCCCGTTTGCCATTTCTGACAGGTGTTGGCCCTGTGTAAGAAAAACAATATCTCAAACTCCCAGCCTAAGCTTTGAGACAACCTTTGGGGTGTTGAATGTCACCATCTGTTGAGGACCTGCTTAGTTGAAGTCATTATAGCACGTGGAGGGAGAGCTCAGCTCCAGCTCTCTCATGAGGGCCACGGTTTATTGCACAGAAACTTAGGTGGGCCCTGATCTGATTTCAGAGGCTCAGTTGGCGATCGTTGGGAGCATTTTGGTTGACATTATCCACTTCTAATTGTAGCACACGTTCACTCCCTCAAATGCTGAAGTGATTTACTGACCCAAACAAATAATTAGATACAAGTGCAGTCAGGTAGTGAGAGCCAGGTACATTACTGCTGCATTTTAGACACTGACATACAGGCTGCAGTCTGCCACGTAGCTACAAAATAACCACAGAAGTTATTGCATTTGAACAAATAAAGCTAATTTCTTTGGTTTACAAATGTAAGCATTTTGTTTAAATGCTAATCAGCATACAAACAAGTGCTTTAAGGTAACTGGTACCTTTATTAGCCTCAAAAACTAAGAATTTAAAGGCTTTTTGTCAGATATAGGGATAAACAAGTCATGATATGTTATCAGAGAGATGCTTTCATATCCCTCTTTTATAAGTATACTTAATTATACTTTAGTCTGATGCTTCCTTGTTGCTGTTAGCATCCTTTTATTGGCACTTAATATTTTATTTTTCTCACTTGTTTAGCGCAGGATGTATGGAGGAGCAAATGTGTCCAAATCAAAAACAAATAAAGCAATAGATACGCTCACAAGACAATTTATTAAGTACACCTTGCTAGTACTGAGTTGGACACGCTTTTGTCTCCAGAACAGTCTTAATTCTTTAGAGCATTGATATAACAAGGTGCTGGAGGCATTCCTCTGAGACTTGTGTCCATCCTGAGCTATGAAGTAAATCTTCCATTCAACTGCATCCCAAAGGTACTCTATTGGATTGAGATCTTGTGACCATCTGGTGAGGTCATTTGAGCATAGTGATCTCATTGTTGAAGAAACCAGTTTGAGATGATCTCAGCTTTGTGACATGGTGCATTATGTTGCTGGAAGCAGCCATCAGAAGATGTTTACTCTGTCATCAAGGGATGGTCAGTCAGTAACAATACTCAGGTACCAAGAAAGTATCTCTCACATCGTTTCACCATCACCACCAGCCTGATCTGTTGATACAAGGCAGGATGGATCTGTTCTTTCATGATCATAACACCAAATTGTACCTCTACCATCTGAGCGTTGTAGCAGAAATGGAGACTCAACCAACCTGGAAACAACACCAATGCCATGTCTCAAATCAAAATAAATACATTTCAAAAAATGTTCTACAAAGATGACCCCTACATCCCACAATGTCTTAGCATGATACATAAACATAGTATAGTACAGTGTAGTATTGTATTTATAGTCAGTATCGTGTCTGTGTAACTCCAAATACTTATATATTTTTTGTTTTTTCTGAAAAATATCTGTACGTTGCTGACAGAAATGGCAATTGCGTGAGATGGAAGCGAACCAAACAGCATTTCTACCATAAAAGCCATGACATGCAAAGTCTAGCGAGAGGTCTCGCTTTACTTTATTGCTAATAGAGAATTTTTTTAATATAAAAAGGTAATGCAGTCATTTATTTTTAATACAATTAAATAGATAAGTAGACTTTAAGTGAGCATAAAATGCACAGTTGAGTTCAGTGAAGCTCCCCTCAGCTGTAAGGATCCAGCTGTGTTCAGTCACCAGCTGCAATTATTTTCTTCTCTTTTGCAAATATGCAAAGAGCATGTACAGTATATTGGACACCCACCCTTTGAAGATACTTAGACGCCAATGCACAATTAGTTCCGCCAGTCCTTCATGGTAAATAGAGTTTGATTAAGTTTTCTGGTGTTGATGTTCACACTGCAGGGCTTTCCATCTTTTCTTCCTGCCTCAGGTTCCTGTCACACAGCAGCCAGCGTGGAGACTGAGGTGCAGAGATTTACCATAGCCAAACTTATCTGCGACCAGATAATTCTGCCGAGAGGAAGGTATTATGTTTCTCAAAACCAACTCACAGCCATAGAATCCTGGTTGATGCGCCTCTCATGTGGCCATCATATTGCCTGAATGGATTTCAAGCAGTGATGTGGAACAATTCCTCTGAGAAAGGTACCCATTCAAATGAAGATAAAGTCATTAAACTGCAGCAGCTGTCCTTGGATCTTTGCTTTTTCCTCGATTGCCTGTGATGAAAATGTGTGCCGCATATGTTTCAAGGATAAGATACTCTTGAGAATGATGTTCATTCTCAGCGCACACGTATTGAGTGGTGTTTTTCTCTATTACTGCTCTAGTGCTGTCACTTGTCAGTTTTTCACATCCAGTCATTGTCAATCAGTATAAATCAGTTTCACTTTTACAGCTGAGCAATCATAAACTTTAAAGGTGCCGAGAGCACATAGACATTCGTCTCCATGCGCACGCCAGCACACACACTTCCAAAGCTCATTTTTAGCTGCACATTGCAGTGCAGAACTTATCCAGCATCCCGTTGAGTGCATGTATTTACACCCACCTTGTCTCGTCTCAGGGATATCTGCCCGCTGGCTTGGCATTCTAGCGATTTGTTACCACCTGGCACATTTCCCGTCTCCTATGAAAAACCAGTTCTGCCTCATACCTGGCTGTGTCCATCCCTCCAAGCTGAATGGGGCATCGCTGTCCCACAGGCATACAACATGCTATCTTCAGAAGGTGTTGCATGCTCAGTTGGCACAGAGGGGAAGGCATACCAAAATATTTTACTCAGCAACAAATGTTTATTTTGGTAAACCGTTATACAAAGTCACTGTTGTTGCATTATCCATATAACTCTTTCAAATCCGTATTAGAGAATTATATATTATGATTTAACAGCAGTGTTGTAGTGCCCCATGGCAAGAAAGAGTGGTTCAAATTCACTTGCCACCTGGGGCCTTTCTGTGTGGCTTTTGCCTGTTTTCACGGTGTCCACCTAGCTTCTGTCTGCTTTCTCCCACAGTCCAATAACATGAATGTTACGTCAATGAGGGATTCTATAAATTGACCCTACTTCTAAACTGTTCCCAGTGACAGCTCGGATAAGCTTTGCCCCACCCCTCTCGATCCTTAATTGCATAAGCGGAACTGAACTGTATCCATATATATTTATTTATCAGATGCTCATATTACATATGGTCATAGTTTCAGGTAATAAGGGTGGTATGTATATGTAATTACAATAATTTAAAAGCTGAGGGTAGGGGATACGCTTGGCTTTACATGTCAGTAAGAGCAGATATGACTAGTATGGCTATCTCAAGCACACAACTCTGCATGTAAGCACAGAAGCTCTACTTGCCCTATTTCCAAATCTTCTATTTGTGTAGTGGGCAGAATGGGATAAATAGGGATTGTTTTTTTGAAGTCTGAATCATGCACAGATAATTTAGTAGCGTGCAAAATAAAAACAGTGAATTATATCTCCCTTAAATATCTCCTTCATGATGCAAAACGTTTGGTTTACCAGTTGATCTATGTTCCAACCCTCGCCGATAGTCATGACCATAACCAGGGTTTAGGGTCCAGAGGTCCAGAATTATTTATTTTAAGGTGTTACCTGTGCTCCTAGGACCAGTAGAAAAGCCTCCACTTCTAAAGAGGCTAGGTCCTAGGGTTGCAATAAAATCAAAGTCAGAGATTCTGAAAAGTATAAAGAGCTTTATTTTGTGCATCTTCACTCGTTTGCAGGAGTAATTGTGTATACAGGAATATGGAAGCTGAATGTTCTATGTTGTGATGGCTGTCTGCCTTGGCCAGGCCCTGGTGTACATGTTCCCCTGTTTATCCCTCCGTGTTGTCTTGCAGGTTCCTGTAGGTGGAGTTAATTAATGCAACTGGGACCTGGCCAGTCTCTTTGGACCATCCAAGAGCTGGATGTCTCAGCCTTTATGCTCTTGCCATTCATCCAGCACCATGTTATTTGTTTGGTTGGCTTCAGGCTGGTTATTTTAGATTCTGACTACACATCATCACACACCTAACTTGAAACACTCATCCAAATGCTGACATACAGATAACACTGACTAACACACCTCCTAAAGTTAATTATGATTTGTTTTTATTATCATTTATTTTTGCCCTATTTGTTTCATAAATTGGTCATCTTTGGTTAAGGCCCTGTCTCTTCCATTACTGGTCATAGCTCATGTGTTGGACCATGACAGTGTAGAACAGTGACATTAAACAATGAAATCCAGAATTATAACTTAAATTAAAATTAAAGTTACACAGAAAGAAAGTGACAAGAAAGCCTAAACCAACTAATTATCATTCCCCCCCAAGTTATGCATCAACCTAACACAACACAGTAAGAGGAATAAAGGCTGGGCCATAAATTGATAGAATACCCGAAAAGGCTTTTCAGAACTAATGCCATCTAAAGCGTCACTAATTGTTCTCTTATTTTGAAAACCAAAAAAATGACATAAGTCCAGAAACTCGATGGCATCATAGCAAACAAAATGACATTTCTTCATCTTGTGGATGGGCTTAGCTAATAAGAGTGAGTAAGGAGCTTGAAGAGACCCAACCAGTAAGCTGAGGTAGTTCTGGTTTCTGATCAGGATGCCTCCTGGGTGCCTTCCATTGGAGGTTTACAAAGCAAGCTGGGAGGAGATCCCGGGGTGGGCCCAGTATTCACTGGAGAGATCATAAGTACATCTGGGATACGTGACGTGGCCTGCTGCCACCACAGCCTGGTTTTCGATATGCAGAGGAAAATAAATTAATGGATGGGTGGGTGTTTTGTAATCCCAAGTGATCTACAGCAAATGTTTGGCATGACAAAAAAGAATGAACACAAATAGGATTTGACTGTTTGTCCTAAATTTGAACAGTGGCAAAAACATATTGGGCCTTTCACTCAGCGTGTTAGGTTCTATTCTCATTTCCAATGTGCATTTTGAAGTACAAATCTCCCTGTCCACTTTACTGCTCATCTTCATTCTAGAAACTACTGCATTGTGAAACACAAAAAAGGTTTAAAAATCGTGGGATTGCATTTGTGGTGCACGTGTCAGGTTGGAGAAAATAAAAAATGTGCCACTAAGAAAATTTTGGTAGCATTTCTGACTAGGTAAGCTTACTGTCAGAGAAACTGTGCATTGTAGAGAAAATGTGTAGGAAGTAGCAAATGAATATTAGTAACAAACTATTTTAGGAGCCAGTTTTCCCTTTATTTAGCGCATCCATTAATTTTAACAGTGCCAACGGACAAGGGTAGTTCAGTGGTTCACATTATGAACTTTTAGGGAAAATAGCCTGAGTCTTTCATGAAAATACTCTGAGCAGTTCTAAGTTAAGTGCCTGTTTTTGCCAAGTAACTGCCAGTCAAAAAAAAGAAAAAGAAAAAAAATGTTACTGCTCTTAAACCTTCCTGTACATGCCAAATTGCTGTCTGTGTGCCAAAGAATACTGAAGTGACTTCTTCATGTAGCCTAGCAAATTGCTTCCTGCTTTATTCCACTCTGTACCAGCACACACTAGTTTGCTCTGTACACTTGAGTTCTGGAAGGTGAGCAGCACCTCAATACTTAAATGCATGAAAGTTCTCCCAACACAAAAAGTCAGGTTCACAGAGAAATAAATTACTAGTAAGTTGTGGAAGAACTTGACTGGTCTCACAGTGACCTCAACCCCCTTTAGCACCACCGCAAAGAGCAGAAATGCCAAATGACAGGTAGGCTTCATCACCCAATATTAGTAGTTAACTTACTAATGTTCTTGGGGTTGAAATGAAACAGCCAGTTTTTCAAATCAGGACTGAGTATTATCAAAAGAGTGTGACTCCTTACACTCCATGGTTTTAAAAAGAGATCAGTCACTAACCAAAGCTGTTAGCTGCTAAGAGTCGAGTCAGGGTCGATACTTACTTTCTTATATTTATAAAGAAGTTCCCAAATCTGGAATAAACAAAGAATTTCTTATTTTATATTGCTATGCTTTGCTGAATTGTTTACTTTGGAGTGCTGAAGAATGTCGGCTCTGTAGATAAATAAGTTTATTGATGCGTTTTCATTGGACAACAGTCTTATTTTTTACACTCTAAACGAAACTTGCAGAAAACAGAAAACGCTTGCGATATTTGAAAGCAGCACAGGGTGTGAAGACACCCGTGCAGAATACAGCATAAGTTAAAATACAAG
>VOQK01003783.1:15088-34308 GCA_015052645.1 Benitochromis conjunctus | reverse complement strand
GAGACTAAAAACGCAGGTGAGTCATGTTCCGAGGAGACAAGGCATCAGAATCACGGCATACAGGTGGGGCTGGGGGAAATGTTTTAATGGTAAACACGAGCAATGACTGCATCTGAGCATCAGCGTTATGAAAGCTAAAATGATTTGGTTTTCAGTGCAGTTTTATATGTTTTGATAATTTCTTGTCGCAGGTGTCATGATGTTCCAGAAATTTCTTTTTTCATATAGCACCAAAAAAAAAGAACATTGCACAGACCCGTGTTTCAAAGTAAAACACTAACTTCCAGCTGTTGTATGTTTTTGAACACATCTGAAGTTTTGCCGGCAACTTAGAAAAGATTTTTGTTGCTACTCCCACTCATGTAGGCAAAACAAATACAGTACAGTTGTTATTTTTTTTATTTTGTAGACTTTATTAGTCCCGTAGGAAATTAGTCCTCTATATTTAACCCATTCACTCAGTGAAACAGTAGGCAGCCCAGCACTCAGGGAGCAGTGTGTAGAGACGTTACCTTGCTCAGGGTAGCCGTTCGGTGGATTTGAACCCCCGACCTTCCAATCATGGGGCGAGCACTCTACATCTCCTGCCCCTTGTTTGTTGTTGTCAAACAAGGTTTCCATTGGCTTTTGGCTGTGTGCCAAATTATTACTAATTTTTATTTTTATTGTATACTACTTTGGTTTTAAATGTGCTATATATTTAAAATCTGCTTATTCATCTAATAGTGCTTGTGTTTTCTCCCCATTGCAATATGCTTGGAGCAACCCAATAAACCCAATAAAAACGTGCAATACACAGACCCGTCCACAGTGTCCATTTTAATAACACATTTGCATGTATATGCATATTAGCCGGCTAGCTTAATCGATTCAGACTTTTAAGGACCCTATAATGCACTTCAAATGTTTTTTGCCCACTAACAACTTTTTGGCTTTAAATATATAATCTCCCCGTGTTGGTAATGCAACTTTTCCATTTCATGTTTTGTGAGGCAAAGCATGGAATGGACACAGTGGACCGCCGGGTCTATCACACGTTCTGCCGTAATACTGGGTCGCTTGGAGAATGGTCTGAGAATACGTATTTTTCCACAGGGTCAAAGGTATGGAAACACAAAATTTTCTTTGGCGATCATCAACAATAACGATTTTGTTTTTATGTTTAATAAATGCTAACATGCTAAGTCAACATAGTCAACATTATGCATGCTATGAGATAAATTGTGTAATCATGTCCTTCAGATGTGCTAAATATCCATTAGCATACAAATTAGATGCATAAAAAAAGAAAAATGGGCCTGAGACAAACAGGCAATCTACCCATCCAGACAGCTGGATTATTTAAAACAACATGATTTCTGTCAGTTGTGACAACTGGGAAACACTACTTAAACACCACTGTATAGACATGTATACAGTAGACCAACCTCACCTTGTTGAAATAACTGGTTTGTTAGCGGTAGTTTAACCATGTTGCTGAAACTTTAAAAGACATCAAATCTGCTTTTTCTTTGTTTGAGCCTGATGATAAAGAATTAAGATATATTTAGGGAGAAGGAACAAAACTGTTTGATATATACATATTTTTAATTTAGAGCCTGCCTGTTTTCATCTGTTGTTTGACATTTTAAAAAACACACCTTAAATTAATTCATAAACACAAATCTAAAGGGATAAAATGAGAAACATTAAGCTCTAAGGATAAGGTAAACTTTGAAATACAATAGGTCTCCAGGCCACGTTGCTATAACAACAACTGACCTTCATCTACATGAAATGGAAAATTAAAGAGTAAATATTAGCCTTCTAATAATGAGTCGGTAACCTCTGATGTTAGACCTCAGTCACACAGGCTTAGAGACCACAGCAGCCACTGGAAGGAAGGAAAGGAAAAATGTGTATTCCCTGAACAGTTGTTGAGCTGTTGCGGGCTGTCTAGGTGAAATAGCTCGGAAAGAGGGTGCTGCAACGAAAACCTCCTTGTAATTGATTTGCTTACTGGCAGATTCCTGTAGTATGCATGAAGATGCTGATTCGCTCACCAGTAGTCAAACACGATGCAAACCACAATCTTCGTCTTCAAAGTTAAAGTTGTGCTTTTCCCACTGCAACTGCTTTCAAAAGGTGCAGCTTTTACATTAAAGGTCTCGGGCAAGTAGGTGGCAAGTGTTTGGAGACAAGTCAGCATTGTCCATGTAATCTATGGGTAACAACAGCAATGTGCTAAATGTCTGTAAGCACCAGCCACTCTTAGAATATACGTTTTCCCCTAGAAACCAGTGGTTTTGTGACTGAAGCCTTATTCTATAATTATTGGAAGAATTACCAAATGCAAACTTTACCATATTTGATACAACAGCATGTTTAGTTTCTTCCACATGTTTTATGTTTTTTTTTATAACTACATTATTTTACTTTGTAGTTGTGACCTTACTCAAATC
Organism: Benitochromis conjunctus; assembly: GCA_015052645.1. Taxonomy (NCBI): domain Eukaryota; kingdom Metazoa; phylum Chordata; class Actinopteri; order Cichliformes; family Cichlidae; genus Benitochromis; species Benitochromis conjunctus. The sequence continues at coordinate 31,867 of VOQK01003783.1, read as the reverse complement.
ATATCATCAAATAGCATCTATAGGTAACATATATTTTTTTTGCTTTCACTTTCTAAATGTCTCTATGTCTTTAGCTGAAAATCACTAGCTCAATGCTTCTATAATATTACAACAGCGAGCAGCAAAATCCCATCAATGTTCAGCCTCACCTGTTGATACTTGGACTTGGCTACTTTTGATTGAGCTTTAACGTCAATATGACTCACACTGCGCCTCTAATCTTGCCCCACGAAGTGATCAAAACTAAGTAGTTATACAAGTCCTCCCTGGCTTGGATTGATTTTCACCTCAAATGGTGCTTTTAAACATCTTAAGGTGAAACTGTTGCCTGAGAAATTATTTTTAAAGCATCAGCAAGTCCTTCGGGAACAAGATACTTACAAATTCGCACAATATTCAGTCAAAAAAAGAAATTAGATTTTTTTGCACAGCACAAGTCTAAATATTTGCTTCCATAACAGACCTACATAGCAGAAATTACCTTAAACAAGACATTGTTTGAGACCTTTGTTGTTATCTACCCTTGCACCTAAATTAGCTTTGCTGGTACCCAAAGCCTTTTCTGGCTGATGTAACCTTGTTATATCAACCCAGCACTGTAGCAACACACTTAAGCATTCAGCCCACTAAAACGTTGGATCTAATCTTAGAAACTTGAACTAGAGTGAGTCTTTATTGATTGTGAGCCCAGAGAGCAACAATGGGCGCTTTACCCTCTAATGGGATTGTGTTCTTTGTTTGAACACAAAAGTATACCTCTGACATGACTTTTTTCATTTGCAATCAAACAAACCGTGTCCGCCAGCATCATGGGAAGTTAGCCCTCTAATGTTACCAAAGCCTGAAGCGATCCTTGATTGTTACTGTGCCGCCAAAATTAAATCTTTTCTAATTTCACCCAGCACTTGTCGAGATTGTTGTCTGTGATTTTTCAGATTGCTTTCTTTGATTGTTTTGTCTCTGAGCGGCTCAGATTGCCTTCAGTAATAATGTGTCACTTTTCATGTATCATTTTATTGAAGTTTGATGAAATGTGCTGTGAGAGACAGTAGCTGGATTACATTAAAAAGGCCGTTGGCTTTACAGAGTTCATTATTCATTTTTCGTAGCATTATCAGCCTTGTCCCAGAGAGGCTTCAGAGATTTGTATGCTTGATTGTATCCTTGATGGCAAGAAAGGAGTCTCTGAGGCTTTCAGGAGGATTATTACTCCATTGTGTTGCTTTTATCCAGGCCAAATCATGGGTTATGTTGAATTGGTAATCAATTGAAAATTCCCTGCTCTTTGGTTAGAGAGGAGTAATCACAGTTGTTCGCTCTCCGTATCATCAGAGTATACCTGTTTATATCTGTCAGTGTTTCGCTGTTTTTTCTTTCTCTGATATATAATTTTGAGTAAATTAACAACTGCGTATTATTCACAACAACGTGTTTGTGTTGTTTTCTCTGAAAAATACAAATTCAGTTGAAAGAGAACATTTATGCAAGTACTGTTTGAGCGCAATCCATTTTTTTATCTCTTTATAGAAGTTATTAGTTTCCCAGAAAACATTTTAAGCTGAGCTTTATGTTGCAGATATTGTAAGAGGTTTGTTTTACAATTCAAGTACATCACATATTTATATACCTTTTCAAAAAAACAATCTGTTAATAATCTAAATGTCATTGTTACTTTTGTTGCTATTAAAAGCGGGAGGGACTCAATCGCTTACACATTTGCAATATCTCAGATGTATATAGTCCTGTTGTGTCAGCCAGGTCAGCTAGTGTGATGGCGGAGGCCATCCTTACACTGATTAAGTGCATTAATGTTTGCTTGGGTGATAATGAGCGTCTGTCAGCTGCTGAAAAGCTGTACTTCACACTTTGAAGAAGCAATCTGAGTACAGCTCGACAATGATGGTGCTGAGGCCTTTTGGGGCGCTACGAGACTGAAAGAGCAAGCTTTAAATTGGCTAAACGTTTTGGTTTTTGTTTTGTTTTTTGAGGGAATTGACACGCTTGTTACTGACTGTTGGAGAGGAGAGATGCTGTTTATATCAGCTCACTATGAAGTGAAGGAAAGTCATTAGTAAATGCAAAGTTGGTACACACAGTGTGAAAGGTGCAGCCAAGTGTGCGAGCTAAATTTTATAAATGTGTACTTATTTTTGGTCATGCAGAAGTATCCTAACAGGTTACTTTCATCACTAAGGAGTAACTAGGAGATGGCTGTGGTCACCTGTAGTTTGTGTTGCACTTTTCACAGTTTAACTGCAGCTCGGAGGGTAGTTGGCAAATGTTTGCAGACAAGTAGACAAACTACGGGTGACCGCAGCAATCTGCTAGTAACCAAACTAATCACAAGCAGGTTTTTGGTGATGATCCCGCTTTACAAATTATTTCACCGAGCAACAACCAAAACCTACTCCCCAACTGGTCTGAGAATACGTTTTTTTTCCACGGAGTCTAGACCTGTGTGATAGATGCTTTAGCCAAAGAGTCAGTGTTACTTTAGTTAATACAAGTCCCTGTATCATCCTGTTATCGCTGACCATTTTATGAACAGTTTCATGTGTTTAGTGCTTGAAAAATGAAATCCCGATAAAAAAAAGAAGAAGAAAAAAACAAAGGTTGCTCAAAACCTTTGTGGTGGGTGCCAACATTTGTCTTTTCATATGGAGGGAAGAGCAAGTGACAACTAACAACACTGGTGATTCTGTGGTTGTGTTTCGACACCAAACTACTGGCCTCTACTTCAGATTTTGAAGTAATTTGTGCGGTGATGTAAATGAAGTACACTAGTTATTCTGAGGACAGGTTATTTTTCTGCCAAGTACTTGGCTGAACATCAGTTTGGGGCATCAGAGCAGCATCACAGTCATCACAGAGTCTGAAACTTACTGGCAGTTTGTGAAAAGTCAGCAATTGCAGTTTAGTGATTTGATTCACATTATTAAGAAATAAGAAGAAAACAACAGAAATGTCAGTATTTGTACTACATCTGATTCTTTTTTATTAGATCATTAAATACTTTAGAACATGCACATTTTAGGGAATTGAAGCCTAGTTTATAAAAATCAACAAACAATTAATAATGAAAAATCGCATCTGATTGTGGTTGTATGTGTCGATTTCAGGTTTCGTTTTCAGTTTAGCTGGGTACAATTAGATCGTAAGTGAGAGTATTTCAGGGAAAAGCGCTCTCTGCAAAATGGAGATCAATAAAGCACAATATTATAGCTTAAAAAAATTATATATTCATTATGGTTGAACTAAACTGGGAAGATTTTTGTTTCTTTTTCATCATGCCTCTGTACTTGGACATATCCACTGAGTTAAGGATATACTCTTCAGTACCAGTAGCTGAAATATTGTCTGGAAATGCTCTAACTTAACTTAACTGTGTGTGTGCGTGCGTGCGTGTGTGTGTGTGTGTGTTTTAATGGTCCTAGACTTCAGCTTCTCTGATGTCAGCTGGAAGCGCCTTGCAAAAGAGCCTGAATTTCACTTCCACTGAATTTCTTGGATGGGTCGATCTCAGTGGCACACAGCAATGTAATTTTTTTTCTCCCCCAATTCTTTTATCTACTATTTCAAAAAAAGCTTTTGATCTGAATCTACAAGGGGGAGCCTGTGAATGTTATCATTATGAGCATAATTTCAACTGGAATATTATTTCTCAAGGAAGCTGCACAATAAGTGAAACTGACAATTTCAAGATGAGATAGAGAACAGATGGGGACAGAGACTAAATGAATAGTTTCCAACTTAAGAGGGAACTGTAGTTTGTGAAGATAGTCAAGCTGTCTGCTTTAAATTATATTTTCTTGGAGTCCTTGTTCTTTTTACTGTCTTCATCAGCTATTGAATGGACTCAACTTTTTTTGTTTATTGTTTTCATGTGGATGTGGATGGTCTGTATGTAAGCGCTGGAAAAAACACATAAGCCTTTAATTAAATTTTTCACTGTGGCCAAGAGGAGGCATTGTTTTTCTGCTAAACCGGTGCTTGGGTAAAGACAGATCTTGTAGAACTGCATGTATATAAACAGATCATTATTCTCATTCAGCACTGACATTTTGAAAGGAAACCTTTTTAGAAATACAAAGCCTTTCATTCCCAAATTATAGCTGCAATTTCAAAAAAAAAAAAATTACAACCTGTGATAATGAAGCAGTTTTGCAACAAAAAGTAGAAACTTGTGTATGTTGATTTGTTCGCCTGACCTTTAATAAATCAGAGTGCTCGCTTCAGATCGAAATTTCATTTTAGAGAGAGTTGGGGTTAAAATGGCAACGTAATTATGTTACAAGAACCCCCAGAACCAACAATCGCGCAAGGCGAGGAAAAAGAAGCATAAAGGGCATCTGAACATATTATAGTGCAGCATGTTAAATGACGGGATTCGACAACAGATATTTCAAATGTCCTTGATGTAAATCCACAGTAGGAAGTCCAGCATCTGGCTCAGTCTTTGTAGTCAAGCTGAGCCCGGCACACTGGCTGTATAACACTGAGAGGAAGTGATAACTTCAGACAGAGTGCGGTTGTACAACTTTGTTTTATGTCTTCACAGAAAGTATGCCACAAAAAGACTTCAGTAGCACCAGAGCACCTTCAAAGTGCCGGAAAGCTTGAGTAGGGCCTTGGTTTTATTTTATTTTTTTCCTTCTTCGGTCTATCTGTAGCTGCAAAAAAATAAGTCAACTAGGTCAAGGCTCTGTCAGGATATCAGGTTGTCTGTCTAAGCTCTCCTCAAATATACTTATGGAGCATCCCGTGACGGTTTGTTTGTGCATGTGTGAGTATGTGTCAGGGATTTTGTTAGACCAGAGGTGGGCACTGTGTATGATGAAGGTGAGTGGGATAAGATATTGATGGATAACATTACCCATCCGTGCATCTAAGCAACAAGTTAAGCCAAACAGACTATTTGCTGTAACTTTAAGATCGCATTATCATTATTCATTTTGGCAGTGTTTTCTTTTTCAGGGTTTTCTTTCCCCTCTCTGACCAATAGTAGCTCACTCTGTCAGAGTCAGTTTGACTTCACACAGGAGCAACAACTTGCACTGAAACAGTCATTTAGTTAGGAGAAATAATAGCTGTTAAAAGTTAAAAAATAGTTCTGTTTGAGCCATGTATGAACTTGAATCCTTTTTGGGAAACATTTTCCAGAGTTTAGGCTACAAATATGACATTTCCACTTTCAGTTCACGGTAAAAATCTGTGCTGATTTACTTGTTTTGTTGTTGTTGTTTGTTAAGGCCAGCAACTACAGCCTGGCCAATATTGGATTTTTTAGATACCAGTCTTTGGTGTTTTCAAAAATCTGATATTTCCTTAAAAAGTGTTGTGTGTAGATATTTATTTATCTACATTCTCTCCGAGTGTGCATGGATCGGCTTGTTGTGTTTGAGAGGGTCCCTTAGACAGTACAAAAGGTGGATGTAGCTACCGTGATGCCACCCACCAGTTTCTGAAGTCCTGTTTTGAATTATGAACCACCAAAAAAGTGGACGTGACAAGGATACACACCTCTGACTGTTCAACCATACATTCCCTGGCTAATAGCCAGTTTCAGTTACAGATGATCCTCAATTCTCAAACATGACATGACCAACACTTACAAAATAAACAGCTTCTTTTTTCCATTTCATTTATTCCCGAAACAAGTGGATGAGTGCATAAACCAAGCAGGAAAGTCTTTACAGAGATCAAGTCAGAAAGCTCTTTTACAATAGACTTTCATAGGTCTTTCTGTGGCTCTTCTGCATTGGCTTTCATTTTCCAATATGGAAATTATGTCCACTTTCTGTATCGTCTATAGTGGTTTTTAAATGTGTGTTTGAAACAGGGAAGATGCAGACTTCCCCTGATAGACAAACATCAACAACATATCAACATCTATAACACTGGTTCAAGGGTATTGCTTCAATTTTTTCTTTACTTTATATTTTCATTTATTGGCTTTCATGAATTCCGATACTGATCGGTGGACCCTAAACTGACCACATGTGTGAATGTGAGAGTGAATGTTTGTCTGTGTCTTTGTCAGCCCTGCAGCAGACTGACAACCTGTCTAAGGTGTACCATCCCTCTCGCTCTTTGATGGCTGGGATTGGCTCTAGCCCCACGACAATGCAATGGATTGATGGATTGATGGACAGATGGACAGACAGATAGATAGATAGATAGATAGATAGATAGATAGATAGATAGATAGATAGATAGATAGATAGATAGATAGATAGATAGATAGAAGCAAAATCTTCAATAAACAGGAGCTGTTGGTAGGCATTTTGGTCCCAAAACCAGGCAATGCCATATACTGTAACAGGTATGCTACATTTTCACATTTCCAGTGAGTGAGTCAGAAATTGTCAAGATGTTGGATATGCATTCAGTGTATAATTATGTTTTTGTGCCTTTTGAAATGAAAATGAGGAAATAAATTATTATCCTGTGAGTTTTAAGTCGGCATTAGTGACGACCTCACTCCATTATGTTCTACCGTCCCCGTTATTTCAGTGTGCATTTAGCGCAGCCATAGTATATGTGCTAGCAGTGGGTGTGAATGGTGACTGGGAAAAATGCAGCGGTGAAATGTGTGAGTAGATCTTTGCATTGGCTCGGCCCTCTTGTTTCTCAAATGGCTACCCTCATAGGCATCATTAGCACCCATGGTTGACAGTGACAGCCGATCAATGAGCGCTAACTGCATCAATTTAGTCAGTTGTACTAAATACGCTAAATCGATCGAATTGGTGCAATATATTTGGTTAAGAGAGCAGCTGCCATTTAGTGAGACGAGTTAAATGGATAATTTTTCCTTCAGCATTTATCACATTTGCAGTGTCTTAGAAACGAAATAATTATTTCCTGCAATTCATATGGATACAGAGCGCCGGTGCTGAGTCAGTTGTTCAATCTGTCACAGGTGTAAAAACATTTTCAAATGACATAATTACAAAATACAAGTGCAAAACAAATGCAGGGGCTGTGGTGAAATGAGGTGGCACCTTTTTTTTTAACCACCTTTCAGAAAAATATGAGAAAACTGCAGAGAAACGTGTTCCTGCACAGATACAGCACTTTAGTTGCATGCCAGTGATATACAAAAAATCATCATATGACACATGTTAATTAGTGACACATAGAGAATGACTCTGCAACATAAGGAACATGCATAACGATCACATAAATAAATAATTACTTTGAGTCGAGGGATCCAGACTGTCAAAATGTTATTTCAGGCTAGTACTTACTTTGACTCCTTGCTTTGTGCAATAAATCAATTAATATGAATTGGTGTCACCCCCCCCTCAGATGCTGCTTGTCTTATTTTTGGAACAAAAGCTGTTCATATACAAACACATTCCTCTTACAAACAGCCTGTGTGATCATACAGAGCCTTACACATTTTGCAGCAGCAGCCTCTAGTCGCATATGGCATCGTACAGATGGACAATCTGTTTGGGGCTTCAAAGTTAGAAGGCAAAGTTCATTAACGCCATGAGCTCTGAGACTGCGATTAGAAAGTAATTTCATCACCCTTCGAATTACATTCAGACATTTCCAAACGCTCTCTCGCTGTGCCAATCGTGGCAACTCTAAATAAATAACTGCCTCATGGAGATCACATTCACATCAGACTCACTTTATTTGCTGCACAAAATAAATGTGCATTAGTTTGTCTTAGTGTGAAGGCACATCAACAGCCATCAGGAAAATGCGAGTCACAGGAATAAATGTTCCACTTGGGAGTGACAGAACGCTTTATATAAAACTGTACAGGCATACATTTGCTGCTTAATCTATCTGAAGCGGAATAGGACATGTATTAAATAAATAGGGAATACCAGATGTGATAATAAACACATTTCCATCAACATGTATTACTCTTTTTTTGTTTAACACATTCAGACATGTTTACTCAGAGTTTCTCCTCCAGCACCTGCATCTTACGTGTGGGATGGGGAAGAAACAAAAAAGCATCTCAAAGAGCGCGGGGACATTTTCCAGTGAGATTCAGAAAATAGCCAGCTCTCCTGGGCCGCATTAGTCTGAAGGTCATCGAAGGGGAAAATGACCCTGGTTCCTCCCTCTCCTCTCTCCTGCTGGCCCTCTCCTCGTCTCTCTCCCCTGTAATTGAGTATAGTGCGTGGTCAGGGAGCCTGTGCTCATTGGCGGGCTGAACATGGTAGTTAGTTACACACGTTTTCACCGTAATTACCAGGCAGACTCTCCCTGTCTCCAGATCTTTTCAAGGTCGCATCAATTTCACAGCTATCCACACTATCCACCCCCGCTCCGTCTCTCTGTACACCAGCCGCTGTCATTACAGGCTTTCAGACCCTCTTCCTCATTGTGAACTTCCTCCTCCTCTTTTCTTAAAAGCATATCAAAACCAAAATGGCAATTATTAGTTGATCATCCACTCTCTTCTCCTGCAACTGTCGCCGTTGTGGGAGGAGTGTTGCGATAACCTTCCAGGCTGAGAGTGACTCATCTCTGGCTGTAAATGTTATTACTGACTCACTGTCATGCAGATTTACTACTTCTCAAACTACTGTTAAATGCAGTTTGATTGCCTCAGAGGGAAGAGGTCAATGATTGTGGCAAAGGCATCTAAACATTCGACCGGCCTGCAACAGAGGCCAAGACACACTGACATAAGCAGCTCTGCATCACGTAGGCAGCGAATTCTGCTCACGTTTCCCTCGCTTTCACTGCATGTCTCGGATCAGCTGCATTGCTTATATGACCGGATGTCTGCTTCCTCCGTTTCTTTCGCTGCTTCGCCCCTCCGCAGGCTCCTCTCATTTGCTTGACACCCTTGTCAGACCATGCCCAGCAAGGAGTCAGAGTCAGTACTTACTGGGTTCAGAGCCGCTGTCAAGTCCTCCAGCAGGCCCGTCAGCCATGGCAGGGACAGTCTATACTTCAGTAGGCTTTAAAAGCGTGAGCACAACTCAAATCAAGGCACAGCACAGGAGAACATCTGTTTCGCCATTTTATTCCATTTGGTGCAGCGTGCATTGGCAAACCGCCGATGGAGCCACCTGTTTACCACCGCCGTGCCATAACCCAATCCCCTCGACCACAGTCTCAATTTTGGAATCTAGCAAGAGATGTCCACCGAGTGCTGCTGAAATGATCGCTCCGCTAAGTGGTTGTGATTTGTTTATGTTGCCTATTAAACTAATAACTCCTCATATCGTTGTCAAGGCTTGACACTGAAAAAAGGAGGAAGATGATACTAGCTCTGATTACATGGCACAATGATCGCATAGATTAGCAAGAGTGCCGCTTCACAGATCCTTGTCCTGTGAGAAAGGGAGGTGGCGGTGGGGTGGGCGCTTTATTGTGCCACTGTTTGATTGAGTTGCAATGTGTCAGGACTATCAGCCCATGCCATCTGCACGTGTCCCGCATCCTCAGTGCTGAATTGATTGAGATTTATTGTAAAGGATGATTAAAGTACTGGCGGCGGAGTCGATACGAGGAAGAGCGAAGCTGCGAACACACATCAGCTTCCTGTTCTCTGACAGGAGAGGTTGACAGTGCCTAACAGCTCTAGCAGCTCAGAGTAACGAATCATTAGGAGGGCACGCTGGAGCTGCTCTACCCAAATAGAAGTAGGTGAGTGTAAGTCCAGGGAAACGCATGGTTTAGAAAGAGATGTGTGAATCCCCCCTGGGCTAACCGTGCCCTGGGATTGGCAGAGCTCGGCCTAATGCATCTCAAAGCCGTCCTTGAGTGGATACAGTATCCAACCATGCCAATACCAGCATGATTAATTGCATGGGTGGTCTCATCTCTTTCAGTCCAGAAAAGGCTCTGAAGCCCTAAGGAACAAACAAACCTACTTAACCATTTAGTGCTTTCTCTGCCTCCGGTTACTACTCAATCCACCCACCTGGATACACTCTGACAGCCATGGACACAGGGGAAGCATAAATCTCACACAGTACAATCTTAATCATTCTGCATCTATGCACGGATATGTGAAGGTTACCCCACATTTGGTAGGTTAAAGCATGTAATTGCAATCTCTCTCCTGTCGACAGGATTGAAAATGTGCTAATTTACCGCCTAGATTTTCCATTATTGACGTTATTAAGTCCAGCCTGCAGTTCTATGAGTATGTCCGTAGATGCACGAGCAGCTGACTGTGTTGTTTACCTGTCTGCAATAACAGTCTGTGCATGCTCATGAAAGTAAACTTGACTTTTCAGAGGTTGCGGTGCTTTGCTCAGGCAGACATGAGTGTGCAGAAATGGCAGTGCAGTTGGTAAATCTATCCTGATTCAGAGCCAATCCCTCTGAGGCGAGCCTCCGAGTACAAACTGCAAACTGAGTTCTGTCCGCGCTGATAAGGAGGTCAGCGTGGCCGTGCGACACAGACCAAGATTGCCGGACTTCTCACGGTCAGCAACCTTTTCCTCTAATGCAGCCACCTGAGCTGACCCAGATTTCTGAACATCTCCAATTGGCCCTTAAGGAGCCCACAGCAGATGGCCGTCATACACCAAAGGGTGTAGATAACAGCCATTTATCAAAGCATTAGAGGACTGCCACAGAATAAGGCCAACGGACATGCATCACCCTATCCACGAATTCTCACCGCTGTTTCCAGAATGTTTCTCATAAATAATTCAGTTGCCTTTATGGCCACCGGCGCCTCTGACTATATGGGATATACTCAAAGAAAAAACAAAAAAAACATGTTTATGGCCACAGAAGTCAACCCACCTCGTCTTTGGTTTCTCCCTCCCCCCAAATAGAGAATGGATTGACTGGCCCTTGTGTGGTCTTAAATTACTCAGTGCTTGACCTTTTTTTTTCATTTGCCATTAAATAAGGTTGATGTTTTCCAGAAGCAGAGTCGTTTAAGTGAAACAAGATTTTAGATCTGAATCACCCATGGAGTACCAGAACATATTAAATTAATTTCATATGTTCTGCCACAAAACATGTTTCCACAAACATTACAGAAATAGCTTATTTCATTTTTATTTTTTATTTAAGTGAGTACGTTGGTACTGATTTCCTGTCTCCAAGGAGAACATGAACCCACAACTACCAGATATTTCATTTCATTTAACATAAAAACTTGAAATAGTGCTCTCTAAACAAACAAAACCCCGTATCACTTCTTAAACTAATTAGGTGACATACTAGATTCTTGAAACAATACATTTCTTAAAGGAGAAGTAACTGTACTGTAATAGTTGAAATAGCACATAACCCTGGTAAAACAAGGCAGTCTTTTTTTAAAACGTCAGTTGCAGTTCGCGTTAAATAAACAGGGTAAAGCGTGCTGCTTGTAAGCTTTCGGATGCGCAGGCAGGTGGATTTCTTATTTTTAGTCCCCCACCCCCAGCCTCGCACACCCCCAGGTTGTGGGTGTGATAAGAACACATAACATGTGCTGCATAAAGACTGATGTGAGAGTCTTGTGCTAAAGTGTAAAGTTTGACTGTGCGCATCAAAAAAAAAGAAACCGTGTAGCCACAAGCAGGATTGCAGTCGGTGCGGAGGCCAGTGCTCGTCTCATAGGAAACTTCTGCAGAAACGTGAAGCTTCGATTGGCCGAACATTGACAATAGACTTGTGTTATGCTGTATCTTCTAAACCCACAGTTAAACTGCTGAAATGAAAAATACTTCTTATCTTCATTCATTCTAGATGGGGAAAGAGAAGAAGATATCATTTTAAGAATATCTATTGAGGTTATTAAGCTTTTTTTTTTTTACTTGTCCAGCAAATCTGTGAGGGTAAGAACCCCTGCTCAGGTCAGCCTGCAGGAATAACGCTGTGTGGATTGTTATTGACAGTTTATTGTAAACCGAGTGTAATTTTATCAGAAGTTTAATCCTTATGATCCTGTTACTATTATCTATTTGCATTATTACTAAAGGACACAGTTTGAAATCTTCCAGGCTACGACTTTATAGACAATAAACAAAGATACATAAATGAAATCTGGATGTGCGTGTTAAGAAGTTTTTTAAATTTTACTAATAAGAAAGAGAAAGATGAAAATTATGGACACTAGCCCAGAAGATAAAGAAAAGCTTATCTGTTCCCTTTTTGTTTCCCAAACTTACCGCATTGTTTTAACAGACTGTTGTGTTCCAGAAACAGGATGTAATAAAACAAAATTGTGTTTCACAGAACCAGAATATGCTGATGTAACAGATATGTTCCAGAATCAGCACCAAAATATCTACAATTAAGTCTTCCCAGAGGTCTGAGGGACCAAATATCAGGCTACTGCGCTTTCTGCGCGAGGTTTTACAGTAGCCAGAGATCACAGTGTGCATTCATTTTATTTTATTTATTTGCCTACAGGAGTCCAGTGGAGAATAGTTTTTTTCTGTTTAAGTCATTACGAGCAAGTTTTCTCATTTAAACATCGGACACCTTTGAAGCCGGGAGAGTTATTATTAGTTTGCCAAGGTCTTGCTGTCCACCAATACCGCTGATTATAATTTTCACTGTGTCGTCTTATTGTGCATCTTTTGGGAGCCATCGGTGACACAGTTGGGTCTCAGTGGCCTCTAGACATTTAATTTGAGGTAATCAACAACTTGGCATGAACTCCACTGATTACTGGTGACTTCATAAGCCACCCAGGAAACCTGCCTGTGATGACAGTTCAGTCTGCTATGATGGAGGGCAATTTCTGGAGGTTTGATTGGATATTTGTCATGTGGTAATTCCTAAATAGGAGGCATTAGTGATCTAGGTCAGAACCCAGTGGTAGGAGTAGGGCTGTCATTGACCACAGTTCAGTTAGACATATTTCTTAATTAGCCTCACTGTCTGCTCCTCTCAAAGTAATTAACTTGATCAGAAAAGACCTTGCCTGAAGTCGGAGTGGAGTCAGAAAAAAATGTCATGGCAATGACTAACTACATTAAAAAATCTGAAATCATATGTTTATCCCAAGCTGTTTGCAATTAGTATGCATAGAGAGCAGCCTAATTTTAAATCCTCATAGATTACTCTCGGGAAAGTGATCTGGGAATGTGCTATCATAATTTATTTGGCTCAAGGTGTTATTTTTTTTCTTTTTTCAACTTACACTGAACATTGTTGAACAGGTTTGAACTATAACAACAAACAAATTAAAATTGAACATGACACTTTGGCTTCTGCTTGTTTTTCTTTGCTTTTTGGCACGCGCGCTCCGTGCTCCCGCTTCTTCCCGCGTATGTGTGCACGTGGGGGAGAGAGAGGCAGAGCGAGAGTAGGCTCCGTGGAGACTGAAAGATAAAGCATCACATGATAGGCACTGTAATTGCATCGGAAACAACGAAGCACATTAAAAAGTCCCCTCCCTTTCTTGCATGTTTTATTGCCCCATCCGCTCCCTTTGATGGAATTATTACCCTATTTGTCCTAAGAAAGAGGACGCTGGCAGGCACCATTCAGAGCACAGCCCATGCAAGAGCGTACAGTAGATTGTCCCCTGTGACATGGATGTGCACTGACACTGTGATAGGGAACTGTTGAAGGATTTAAAGCTGAGGTGCTCCTCGTTTCTGTCATGTCCATCATCTGAAGATACGATGCTTGCAGGAGAGATGCAGGCACAGCTGCATATTATTATGACCCTGATAAGATATTATTTTCATATATTTACCACAAACATCTCATCGCCCAGCTGGTTCCCCTCCTATTTGCTTGTATTTATCATCAGGGCATGGAACAAAAGGCAAACTCTGCCTTCTCTTCACAGACTTATGCTGAAGATTGTCTCGAATTTTCCTTTTTCCGCCTCTCCTTATCTTCTGTATAGATCTGTAGGGCTTAAAGTCCATCTTTTCCAATTGGCTAATGATCTATTTTGAGCAATTGGAAAATATCTGTCTCAGTTAGTTCTGGTGTTGAAAAGTTTGAGAGATGGTGCTGAGGGGAGTGCAAAATCAATAAACCTATCAGGGAATGGTGACATGATATATGCCGGCTGGGGAGCCGCTCCACAAGAGCAGGAGGACTTGGCACAGGCATGAAAAGATGAATATACGCTACTTAAAATATCATAAACTGTGCACAGTAAAAACAAAACTTTATCGGTAGTTGTCTTAGACTGTCATTTATCACAAAAAGTATGATTTAGTGTTGTTTCGACCTTTAAATCTGAGGCACAAACTGGTTTTGTGGCAAGAGAAGTTCTCCCATAATGAAAAAGACACAAGTTCAAGCCCTTTGTCCTTGACAAAACAAAAGAACTCCCTTATTTGTTAAAGGCATTGTAAGATTCTCTGGCCAAGAAAGCCCACAACAGTCACTGCATAATGTTAGTCTCAGGTCCATTCAGACTTAGCTCTATTAGATGAATTTTTTTGTCCCCTGTCACCTGAATACATACAAAATGTCATAGCTATAATCCTTGATGAATATACTTGCATTATACTTGCAATTACAGCTCTAATCTGAAAACATGTTCTCTATAGCAACTTGGTGTTTTCATTCTTTTCCAATCGAGGATTTAGGGGTGTTATGGGAGCCATAGCATTGTCTGAGCATGCATGGTTAAATGAAGAAATAGATTTTGTTAATGAAAAATGCAACAGATGGTGGCTGTAAACCCAGTCCCTGCAGAGCATGAACATTTCCTGCAGAATGACGGAGAGCGGATTAAGGTCATTTTTGCCTGGTTTTTCAATTTATAAATTCATGCTCAGAGGGAACTGGGAAAAAAAAGAAGGGGGGACTGGCATCCTGCCTCGACACTCTCTGGGAAATCCAAATGTCAATGAGCACATATTGGAAATGTGCAAATATTAGAACAGAAAACACAGTTTAGGAACAAAACGTTAAGGCGGCCATCGTAACCGGCTATCGCCCATAGTAGGGCCACCCAGAGAGCTTGCTGCCCAAAAGAAAGACTGTTGTTTATCAGCATGAAAACAAGACTTGAGTTGATCAGCGGTACGTATTGTTTTAAGAGATGTAAAACAAAGTAAGTGCCGTTCATTCTGCTCACGTTCGGTTCATTTTCAATTTCATGCTCATGCTCATTGCCAGATTATGATTTTGTTTCCATCGCTCTTTTTTTTTTTTTACTATAATCATGTAAAAAAGCTCCTATTCATGTGAGTTATGTCTTTTCTACTCGGTCCGTCTGCAGACTCAGACCAGTGTCGTTTCAATGTCATAATTTGAATAGAACAATCTTCCCGAAGACAATGGCCAATTTTCAATGTACAAATTGCATTTCTTTTTTTTTTTCCCCTCGCACTGCTAACTGAATGGAAAACTAAGTTGAGTCTCTTTTTCAATATTTCCATCTCACCCTCTTTCTGTCTCTGGCCTATGAAAAGAGAGAGAAAAAACCTTTCTTCCCCACCAAAACAGCCTAGCTCAGAGTTGCCATATAGGAAGCGATCAAACAACCGTCCCCATGTTGGCATGACAGCATAGTGATGGCCATAAACATGCAAAATAAAAAAGGAGGAGTCATGTCATGGCAGCGCAGCATTAGCAGAATAGCAATGCAACGTGCTTCTATTCAGCTCAAAGCACCCACATGGCAACTCCCCTGCGCATACACAAGCCAGTGGCCGTGACAGATGCCTGGGACGCAGAGCATTAAGTGTCACATATCTGCATATGCTTGTCGGCAGCACTCTTAGCACCGCGCACATACGAGCATATGTCTGATGAAGGTCACTGATTTGAAAACAAGGCACCTCGGCTGTTATTGCAACTGCGACGGCTGCTGGAACCACTCAAGCTCTTCACTTTTCCCTTAATCCTGCAGTGACAGAATACAGCTAATGACCAGCAGATGGATGTGACAGAATGAGGATGATATACAGAAAGAGTAAAAACTGAGGGAAGATGAAGAGTATAAATGACAAGAACCAGATTAACTGAAGAAATACGGCTGATATCACGCAGGGCCTTCATTTTTTAACTGCCTTCGGTATGCTTGTTTATCATTTTCAAAAATGAGCAGGAGGGGGTGGCTGCTTCCTCACAGTCATTTAACCCCTTCCATCTGGGCTTTAACCCCAATATCCTTGTTGGTCTGAAATTCTCTGCCAGCCTTGACATCGCTATTATCATACATCATCATCCCCATCCTTCATAGTTCTCTGCATCTGGTGTATACAGATCAAGATGGCAATCTGGAGTTAAACACATAAACATTTTGCCAGAGGAACGTCATGGCCGAAGCATGATTCCAATCACAAACAGGATGCATTATGCTCGGATTGTGATTGCAATTGGGAATGCAAGAAGTGCAATGCATCACACCGCACACGGCGAATAGAAGGAACAAGATGTAACAAATGGGAGGAGTTGAGGTGAGGACTTTGGTGGAAATGTGGCAATAAAAGGAAGGTTAAGAGATTAGGAGAGTGAAAGCGTTGTGGAAAGTGATAAAGGAAAGGATGTTCCCCCCATTGGAATTCAGGACAGGCATGCTGAACACATCTCAGGAAAAAAGTAGAACAATGAGTCGCTGCATCCTTTTATTAGAGCAAGAATGTCTAGAAATTTAAGACCACCATATTTTTAGAACCCCATCAACCTGGCCTTTATATAGCTCGATAAAATAGGCCTCTATGTTTCGTTGGAGATTGAGCTCGACTTATCCGACCATCTGAGGACTAGCTGCTTTTGTGAACACTCACTCTCAAGGGGAGGACATTCAGGCAGGGAAAATGTATGGGCTACATCACTGAATCTTATTTAGATTGATAGAAGCTGCTCTGCCTGTCAGCATCTCAACATGTTTGCGAGCAAAATGATTACCTCGGCAACTCGGTG
>VOQK01003782.1:22428-33032 GCA_015052645.1 Benitochromis conjunctus | reverse complement strand
TGCATTTTCTTTATAATAAAAAGCCACATAACACCCCCCCAACAGTTTAAAAAAAAAAAAGCAGAGTCATGTGTAAACATCATCTAAACACTTTAGAAAACATCTGTAAAAACCACCTTATTTACATGCTTAAACTTATAGCTTATGTTAAAAAAAAAAGTACAGTGCATTATTAAGCTTGGAAACATTTCAGTGCATTATTAAGGATTGCTGCACTAATTGTAGCCTAGATACAGAAGGTCTAATGGGTTTAACCCCAGTTTTCACTGATGCACTCGCATTGTGGGAGGTGAAAATTTTAAAGGCGTACTGTTAGTAAGCTTTTCCCTCCACTCTACCAGGGGAGGATTACATCACCGGCTTGTAGATGGGATGACAGAATCGGAGAGTCACGTAGGGGTAGGTATAGCCACTGACTGACTGCAGGGCTGCTGGTGTCGTCTCAGCTTGGTATAGTGCATCCATATCCGACCTGAGTTAGTCTTCATGCCACATGCAGAATGGTCAGAAACGCAGTTGCGTTCCTGAAACAAATTTAACCCGCGTCCCCGTCCTCTTTTGTCGCTTTTCCACCCGCTGTGCACACTTCTTCCTGCACCGCATCCTCCGACTCTCCTTCATCCTTTGCTTTAAGTGCAAATGATGTGAGCCCGTTGCTTTCCCTCATGCATATTCCTAAAGGCACCGTCTATGATGAGATAGAGATACATGCACTTTATTGAGACGCATTATACGTGGAGCTTACGGCAGATCCATCATTTCTATTTAGCACCATCTGAAAATAAAATGTAAAGAAGGGAATCAGTTCTATAGTAATATTAATTTCATCTAATAATTTTCTGTAGAAGTGCGACTCTTAATAATTACCTAATACTTAAAAAAAACATATTTATCGCCAAATTTACTTATCACGTTTTTTATGATCTGTTGATGAAAGTTGTTGTGTAAATATTGAGGGGCTAAATGTATTTTTTTAATATATCTTAAAATGAATTATTTAATCTGGGAAAGGCCAAGAAAAGTTGAGGAAAGTTGTAGAGAAATGTACTTCTGGCCTGCGTCAAAACCAGTATTTTTTGGGATACTCTTAATTCAACAGGGTTATTTTCAGCTACATTATTTTCAACACAATTATTATCATTTATTTATTTAGTGTGTGTGTTGCAATTTGACAGATATGCCTCAATTAATTTTCATCCAAATCTGAGATAGGCTTAGCGGTTTTGCGCACGAACAGGTGACGTGACTCTGTTTACTCACCTGTTGCTGGTGAGGCAGCCTTGCGCCCTACAGGTGTCGCCTCGCGACGAACAGCACGAGCACGGTGAAGTGCAGCGCAACGCACAGGAAGCCCTCCTTCAGGTGACCCCGTCCACTCACCACCACCGTCCCTCTGTGCCCGGAGCTGATGCCGACGTCCGCCCGTTCGGCCGACCAGCTTTTCTCCAGCTGGTCCCCGATTCTCCGCAGGCGCGACGCGAGCAGCTGAGCCACGGAGCACGGCGAGAGTCGACGGGAGCTGCAGGTGGAGTCACCTGGAAGCAGCAGAGGATGGTCTATCGGCAGCCAGCACATCTCGTCTTCGCGGCAGAACGCACGGTCTCCTCAGTTTAAGTCTTGAGGATACAGGACCCTCCTTCTCTCTTTCTCAGCAAACCTTTACAGTGTTTGCGTCCCCCCGTCTCTCCCACCTCTCTCACTACTGTATTATTCATTACAGTGTCACATGGTGTGGGGTTTACATCATCTTTTCCCAAAAGAGCGATGCAATGATTAACTCTTGGATCTCTCCCGTTCGGTTTTATCTTGGGGAGTTTTCTGCACTAGCACGCTTAAATTCTATTGGAGTTTAAATAAAATTGCACTTTTTCTAAAATGTGATCATCCCGTACATATAACGATGTAACACGAAATATTAAATTTTGTATAAAAACAAAGTGCCAACACAGTGCCACAAATACAATACCACACACAACACAATACCTCCTCCTGCAGTCGACGCGTCTATAATACAAATGCGGAATTAGAAGTTGGCGGAACTATTGTACATTTGCTCGCTTTCCCTCTTCGGACTGTTTATACAGAAGGACGTGCTTGTTTTGTGTCGGTCTTTCTGTTGTTTCTTTTCTGAACTCGTCTGTAAAACGACACAATTCTACTTTGTAATGTTGAACTTTAGAATGTAGATTTTCAGCGATGACAGAAGAATATGGAAGAGAACGAACTTGCTGCGTTCAGGGAGCGTTGGAAACGAGAGTTATCGAGTAAAAAGGGGGAGCAACGACTGGTTTGTGCGCCTTCCTCCTCCCGGGATATTGATGATCAGTTAGGCCAGAGGGACTTAAAAAATCTTAACAAGGCCGATAGTCATTCAAAACCAGAAGAGGGTGCTTGCACTGAGCGTGAAAGACGTGTTCGTGTAGGAGGAAACCCTGCTGCTGCTGTTGCTGCTGCCGCAGAGACAGAGGATCAGCCTCAGTATGTTGCCATTGCAAGTAGTTTGCTGGATGGGAGGACCAGCCCTCTTTTGGACAGAATTCAGGAGGAGAGGAGCAGGAGAAAGAGGCAATATCATAACATGACTAGTGTCTGCAGCGCATCTTTGCAGCAGCAGCCTCAGGGAAAGGTCCAGAAAGAAGCAGAGCTGGTTGACCAACTCATTCAGGATCTGGTATGAGAGTGATAATGCACATCGGGCGATGGTACTCGATCACAGTCAGCTGGGGTATATAATGTGTGTTTTAATTATCTGTTTTGCAGAATGAAGTGAATGACATTCCCTTCTTTGACATTGAGTTGCCGTATGAGATAGCTTTGAAGATATTCCAATATCTCAACTGTGCAGAACTAGGCCGATGTGCCCAGGTAAGCAGTGTGAGCAAACTACATGGGTGCAGGTCAGTGTTTTCATCCACCAGCTCCAGATTGAATCTTAGAGGTTAATCAGGTTTTTTCACAAGAAGACGTTGCAAGGCCTTGTAAACCCCTGGTGCTGTAGTTTTCAGCCAACAGAAGGGATTAATTTAGTTAAAAATAAAGTCTGTTTACATAAATAGGACATTGTTTTGGCAGTCACTTCAAAATAAACTCAAATGTCCAATTAATGGGACAGGAATGGACATGTGCTTCTCTGGTTACTTTTTTTAGTATTCTTTGCTATTTTCTTGTGAAAATAATGAGGCCATTGTAACTTGTAGAGCTTTAAAATGTGTTTAAATGAACCACAGAGAAATAAATCATGTGATGAAAATATCAAGGGGTTATTGCAAGTATCCATATTTCACACGCAAAAAAGGGTTTTTGAACCTCTGCATTAGATGAACAGTTGCACACTGACGAGCGTCACAATCTGTGAGGGATTCAAATGAAAACAACTCTGAGGCTAAAAAGAATTATTTTGTTGCACAGGGACAAGAAATCTTCCTTTGCATGTCAAATGGCCAAAACTGCACCCCAGCTACACAATAGCGATGTGTCGTGATTTAAAAAGTTAAGTTCTTCATTTGTAGCAACACATGCAGAATTGCTTAGGGCAGCTTTATTTGCCTTTCACGACTTAATTTGGTACAGATTAATAAATTACATTTTGTGTGCCAGACCCGCAGCATGTGACGAGTCCATTTGGCAGTCGGCCGAGCTTGTTAAATAGAAATAAGTGATGCAAGCTCTTAATGTATGCTGACTCAATCCACAGTTACACAGTGTAATCTTCTCTCAGGTGAGCAGGGCATGGAGAGTCCTTGCAGAGGACTCCGTTCTGTGGTTCAAGTTGTGCGTGAGGGAGGGTTACCATCAGAATGCCAGCATGTCTGACTCGCCCTGCTGGAAGAGTATGCTGCGAGACTGCAGGAACTCTTCTAAAACGGTGCGCTTCAACTGGAAGGTGAGCTTGAACTACTTTATTGTGGCGAAACAGATGTTTCCATCCATCAGCCAAACCCACTTTATATTGTAGAGGTAGAGGGTCCCACTTATGTGAGGGAGAGCACCAATTGTAGCAGGCATAGACTCTGGACAGGTTCTCAGTTTGCAAAAGAGGATGTTTGTGTGGGACAATGTGGTCAACAATAAATAAAACAAGCAAAAGAATTCACTATGTACAAAAAGCATGAAAGGAAGCTGAAGGAGCTGTCATGGCTTGAGTCTATATTCAAGTGTTTTCCTTTTCTTTTTGCCTTAAAATCTTTTATTAACTCTTGTTTTCAGTTACCGTTAACATCTCTTTTTGGGTCACACATTTCTTATGAAGCACTGTATTTTTTAAGGACGTATTCTTCACTGTGCAAAATTGAAGAATAAGTCAAAAGACAGTCTTAGAGTGACCTACAGATTCACAAAGGTTTCATTTTCACTGCATTTTCTCACCGGACTGGAAAAGCCGGTGACCGCCGCTCGATCCTAGATAACTGCCTTTCCTGCTTTCTCGGATAAAAGGCAGACTTTGGAAAAGTGTCTCCCACAGCACTTGCTGTTGAAAACTGGAGCCAAATCAAAATGTGGGACATTATGTCAATATGTGATGCTGGGATAGAGGATGAAAATCCTGTGCTGTCACACATAAACTGGGACATCGACTTACCCTAATTGTAGCGGTAAAACTAACAGACGGACATGCATGCACACGCACACTTACATTCAAAATATGAACACAATGCCTGTCTTTGGACTGAGGTAGCCAGAGAAAAACCTGCACAGCCATAAAAAGAACATGGACACTATACAGCAAGGCCCTTAGAAGCTTTCTTTTGTAAAGCATCGCTGCATCACTTCATTGGGAAAGACTAATTGTTGCTGTATTTCCCAGACTAAAATACATTATCAGGAGTGTTTCTGGGGCATATTGTGTTTACTTTATCTTACACAGTCACTTGATGTTAGTGCCGAACTGACAGCAGACCAGCTGCACGTCTCTCATCTAATAAAATATAGAAGTTTTCAGCCAGCTTATAATTTGCACCTAGAATCGAGTGGGGTCCATCAGCCAGCTGCAGTTCGAGTTGGGGAAGGTGCTGTGTGACGTCAGCTCCTATGACAACTTCGTCTTAGCTGGGTGAGTATCAAGGATGCATGTGGGACGCTTCTGACTGCCGATTAGTAATGATATCTGTAACGTTGACTCCTCATATACTCTCAATTCATCTGCCATGTGCTTCTGTCTCTTTATCTTGTCACGTGTCTTGGTGTAAATGAATCTTGATCATAACTTTTCTGATTCATCACTAGGTGTTAAATTAAAGATGTACGACTATATGTCTTATTGCAGTGGTTACTGACAGTCCAACACTTACATTTGGTTTTCCCTTCTTAGGAAAATAATTCATTTAAAGTCAATTGAAGAATCAAGTGAAGCAGTTAGAAATTTGCTCGCAGTAGCGTTTAAACTGATTTCAATTTCACGGGATGAGACAGGCAATGATTTTAAGATGATGAGCTGGGAAAAAACTGTTAGTGGATGTTCTATGTGCCGTCTCTGAATTCCTGTCAAACAATATACATAGGTTAACATACTGTCAACCTATGTGAATATTACATTAAAGATTGTAAATAATTTATTGATTTCATTACTTAAACAACTGAAAGTTATAGTAAAAGAAAAGAAATAGCTTTTTTTCCGAAAACTTTGCAGAGTGACTCTGGAAATTTCAGCAATCATGTCTGTTGTCACATTCTGACACTGTTGAATGTCTTCTTAGAGAAACCTACGAGTGCAGGTGGCCTTATGTACTTTGTCTGTTAACAGATTTTGCTGTTAGGAAAGCATCGCATCAAGATACAGTCACCGAACTACACAGGAGTGTGGTCAGGATGAAAATAGAGGCCAAGTTACAAGAGCCATGATAACGTATTGAGTATTCGGGAATTTTGTGACTGGTGTGATTCAGTCAAAACGAGTGTCTCTAGGCATGTTCCTGTGGTGAGCGAAGGGTTAAATAAACTAAAACTGCCTTGAACTAGTTGGCTGAGACAATGATAGATTGTGAGTGGCCAAAGGGACCTGATGAGTCCTCAGAAATTTGGAGCGTCTTTTCAGTGCGATGTGATTAGAGTCCCCTCAGTCCTGCTGTGTCCCACTGGGAAAACAGCATGTTTGTACCAGTAATGTTAGCAGATGTAAGTCACATAAGACAAAAAAAACATTTGTATTTATAAAATAAGGCACCTTGCACAACGTTAACATGTTGTTAAATCATTCTTCTTTTACTATTGCTATTAACAAATGAACAACATCAATACTTTTCCCATTATTGGTATTTAAGAGTTAATTCAACTACTTGAATTTGTTTATCTAGAAAGGAATCAATGGCCGTTAAGAGTAATCAAAAGTGATTCAATTGTCTCCACTAAATCGTATTAGAAAACCAGTGAAATGAGATTTGGCACTTAAAAAGCAACATAAGACGCCGTCTCGTTAACCCAACGGCTCTTAAAGTCACACAGTAACATGAAGGCCGGATCTCCTGAGGCTTGCGTGAAGACTGCAGTAATCGCTGCACAACTTTTCCTGTACAAAGTTTTTGATGAGTTCCTTTGGATGTGATTCAACATCATCTTCCTCCTGTTGATAGCTGGCATTGTGCTGATGTACCAATTAAGTGAAAGTGTGTGTCCCAATTGTTTACTTCCTGCCAAACCCCGCTAAGACAGTCATGCATGCACATAACGGGTGCTCGCATGAACACCCTGTGTCAAACTTGCTGTGACTGCGTGACACACTGCGATTGCACACTTGTTCAGACACGATGGTATCCGCGGAGGTGGTAACTTTGGCAGTTTGCTGTTTCCCGTGGAGAGAGCTCATTGGCTTGGGCGGGGGAAAAAAAACAGGAAAGAAGAGGGTTTGAGAGTTTTAGGTGTGATGGGGTGACTTTATGTTGATGGGAGATAAAGTCGGGGCTTTTCCACTAACTTGGAGTCTGGTGAAATGACATGAACAGAAGGTCATGTTTCAGGCTGTTGAAGAAATTGTGCTGCTAGAAATGTTATTTTTGAGTGAGCTGGATGAGGTATTTTATGATTATTAATCATTGTTACAAATGAATTTACCTTTGTGTAATTAATGTTAACTTATTCCCTGAGGTCTACGTTGGTGCGACCCATTGATTGGATTCCTGATAAGTTAGTTTGGTTTGGCCCTGAGTTAGGCAGACAGCATCAAATGTAGGAATGAAAATGAAAGAAAAACTTTTTGGTTTCTTTTTTTTTCTTGAAAGACTAAAAGAATCTAAAAAAATCTAATTTAAGCTTCATTTTTGCCTCTGGTCTAGGGTTATTAATTAGTTTGCTGATAGCTAAAAAATGTATTTCATTAAAACGTTTGAAGAAAAACTGGTAAAGTAATTTGTCAGCCAATTTACCAAATTAAAACTTTTTAAATGTGAGAATTTCTCTAATTTTTGTAAATTTGTAAATTGCATACCAATCAATTATTAAGCCAAACTTAATACATGGTCTGAATTAGTTTTTTTTTTAATGTGTCTGGAATCGTACATGCATATTATTATTATTATTATTATTGTTATTTAAAAAAATATATATAATGCATCTCTATGTATTGTCACTGTGCATGTGTGACCTGTAGTGTTTTTTGTACACAGGTCTGTTTTGATAGAAAGATCCCAATCTCAGTGAAAGTATATTTTTTAATAAATGATCAGATATGAATTCATTTGTATTAAGACAGAAGTTTCAGAGCTATGATGTATAAAATATAAAAAAAGCAACTGAAAACTGGTGGCGTGCAAGCTGTCCTTGAAAAATGGGGCGGAATGTTCGTTATTGTTTCGCCCAAACAACACCACCGTAATTCTCGAAAGATCGTGTAACAAAGGATGAAAACAAAATAACAAGTCAGAGTGAGTGAAGGAGGATGGTGTGAAAGGGGAAATGATTCAGCGGTGAGAGGGTGACGTCAGGTGTTCTCGAAGGCGGAAACTTTTCAGCGTGCTGTGAAAACAATGGGCAACAAAACTTTCCCTGCTTTGACGAACTTTTTGCGTGTTTGGATTTAAGGTACACATCTGGTGATGTGAGGCTGTGGGATACCCTCCACTGGGACTCAACAGCTTCATACCTGAAGGCCAACAGTCTGTCTGCTAACACTGAGCCGAGACCACATGTTAGTCACGTCCAGGTCAACGGCACAGTGGCTGCTGCTGCGTATGAAGATGGTCAGTGTTTGTGTGATGCGGTGGTACCTTTTGGGCAAAGCATTGCAAAATACACACTATGTATAACTTCCAATCAACAACTAGGCAATCATTAGTCTTTTCGATCAACTTTATTAAGCCTCGAAACCTAGGGTTAGATGCACTTGTAAGTTCTGTACATGATGTCCTTTGTTTAGACTTTTTCTTTATGTGGCGATAAATCCATACAGTTAGTAAAAGACTTGGGGACTGTTTTTGGGATAGGCTGTGTAGACCTGTGGAGCACAGAGACAGGTGGGGAACCCATCCACCACTACCAGACTCCAGGGAGGATCCAGGTTCTGGCTCTAAGCCCTGACAGTCCTGTCCTGATCTCCGCCACTGGATCAGATGTTCGTCTTGACTGCGCAAAAGACTGCGGCTACTGGAGGACAGTATGCCAGACTCAGCTACCCAAGACTGTGAGTCAGGGTTCTTCATTTGTATCAGATGACACATTTTAATGTGCAATTATGCTAATCAATAGACTGTTGTTTTCAGCTTTTCTCTGAATATCAAGTTGGGAATTGGCTATCGTTGGGGTTTGGACTGTGGATGAAATCAGTTAAAGTACTGGTTATTTATTTAGTATCCTGGTAGTTTGAGTTCACAGGCATAGTAGTAGGCCTGTGGCGTTTATGTGGCAGGTAGGGAAGGACAAAAAAGACCAAAAAGATCAAAAACAACAGGGAGTGGATATCTGTTTCCTGACATTATCTGAGTCACATATTGATTTCAATGTCTGGATAAGGAGCAGCAGGATATGTGTTTTTTTTGTTTTTTGTTTTTTTTTATTAAAGAAGGTTTGCAGTGGTTAAATTACTTCTTGTACTTAAGTGTACAAATAATGTACTGAAATTCAGTTTTATACTAAAGGAAGTCACTCTCTATACTGATGTATATGTAAAAAAAAATTGTGCATCCATCCTGTCTAATCTTACAGGTAGAGAGCGTAACTTTAGTCCCAGGTAGGGACCAGCAAAGCCCGTTGGCAGCTCTGGCAGCAGGAGAGTCCATGTACCTGTTGGACCCACGGGAGGAGGAGCCACTGATGCTCCACTCGGTCTATGGTCATCCCGTTACGTGCTTGGATGCCTCAGAATCCCATGTTGCATTTGGGGTGAAGCGCACAGGCTGGGCCATGCATGACGGAGGGAACAAGGTGGGTTCAGCTTCTGTGTACAGTTCCCGTAGAAAATTAACACATAGGTTTAAAATTGACCTTCATTTTAATCAGTCTAATTACACAGTTTCTTCAGAAAACCACAAACTGAACCCTGGCACTTTTTTGCTATGTGATGTATGTGGCACATGAAAAATCAAAGTTGAAAAAAGATGAAGTCAAGAAGTGCTAGACCAAATACATCTGTGGCAACAGAAACGGTACAGCTGGCCATGATTGTCCAGTTTTTTTACAATGCTGGTTTAGTGTGAACAAGGCATTATTTTTCTGCTAATAGTGGCAAATGAACCATTTTCTAGTCCAGTGTAAAATCCATTTACTCAATAATAAATCAGTTTTTTATTAGGAAAGTGAATTATTTTATTAAAACTAGGGATTTGGAGATATACCAGTATTAACAGTGATTATAACATTTAAAAATAAAAATACATGTAACATTTTTGTTTTTGTAAAGCTTTGTACACGCACACACACGCACACGCGCACACACACACACACACACACAGACTTTTGTTATGTTCAATTTCATTTGCACTTTTATTGCTATTCAGATGTTATATTCTATAGATATAGTTATCATATAGAAATCATCATGTAGTGATTTTATTTCAGCTCTCAGTAAAAGTTGTAGAAGTCAACATAAAGCACATTGTTATAATGGTACATCTGCAACTCTTCACTTGATATATGCCACATTTTTTTTGTAGATAATAAAGTGATTACCCACAGTAATTTTTTTTTTTGGTCACTAATTCACATGCTGTGACGATGATTATTTAAACCATTATGAAGCACGCTCCAGTATGTATGTATGTGGGATTGTAGTCTAGTGTTTGTATGTTAATGGAATTGATGGAGCTGTATCAAGGTTTTGTGGCGGGCGGAATTGAAAATACTGCGAAACACAAATAAACCTAAACAAAACCTTGAATGTCGACCAACTAGATGGGAGGCCTCTGGACTCTGCAGCTGGATTTTAGATGTATAAAAAGCTACCTTGACCTCGCTAATTGAAATGGAAGGTTTCCATCAGAGTTAACAAGGTCAGCTGTGCTCACAGCAGGTGTGTAATGAAAAAATGGGAAGTTGTTCGGGGTAAATAATTTGGTTTGTTTAAATGGAATGATGCATGTTTTGTTGCACAAATATAATTTACTGAGTGAAAAGCAGTGAGGACAAAAGTTTTGGCTTTAGGCCAGTGTCAGTTTTAATCACTGGCTTGTAGCTGAAATACC
>VOQK01003782.1:11503-22408 GCA_015052645.1 Benitochromis conjunctus | reverse complement strand
ATCTTAGAGAGAAAAAAAAAAAAAGAACAACATTTTGGGGAATAGATTCATTTTCCCTTTTTAAATCTGGTCTATACTTATAACTACACAGGTGCTCTGCTCTGTGTGTAAACTTTCTTGTGGGTGTGATCACTATTACTTTATGTCCCTTTAGACCGCCTGGGTCCCTTTAGAAATAATGTCATGTGCCTGTCGGGGATTAGTTTATAGCATAAATAGCTAGCCTAAATAATGCAAACCCTCACTGGGCCCCTGCTCGTAATTACTAGAGCTTTAGGAGCACCTTTTGTGGAGTGTTGTTCTTTGATCTGTATCTGTTTGCTTCTAATAATACTGTGTTTCTAAGGACTCCATGTACCTAATTGACTCTTAAGCCATTACTTAGAGACTACAAATAGCCATGAGACAAACTAATCTTTTGGGATTTAGGGACAACTAGTCAGCAGTTATTGTGTGTTCAGGGTCACTACATCTGAATCTTGTTTTTCTGCGATGGTGATAAAAATGAAAGTAAACTGCTTTTCACTATACTATCCAAAGAAGGCAGTCTGGATAAAATGTGGTGGAGGAGCAGTAGCTGTAGAGCTGCAAATACCGACCGTGTGTGTGTGTGTGTGAGTGTGAGTGCGAGTGCACACACCAGTTTGTTGGTGACTGATTGCTTTTTTGGCAAAGATGCTACACTGACATCATTCCTGTTAGAAATGACAGCTGGAATGCTGTAGCACTTACTCAGCGACAGCACTAAAGCACCACATAGTGGACCAAAGAGAGACTAGCAGCGAAACCCTAATATATGGTGACTCTCAAAAAGACTGAGACCAACCAATAAGGTTATCTGATTGATTCAATTAATATATTTCTGTTTGTTTGTCTGATTGTTAACAGAATTTCTCAAAAATTATAAACAGAGTTGGGTGAAAAACTTTTTCCTGGGGTTGGGCTTGAGCCAACTGGGAAGTGGTTAACTTTTTTTTTTTTAAATTTTGGAAGCATCCTTTGCCACTGAAGATAAGGCAAAATTAGAAATTTCCTTTCATATCTTCACAAAACTCTTTAACTGAAACAAGAAAAACTGGGAAACATCGTCTTGATGTTCATAAGAAAATACCACAAGCTAATAGGGATCCATGGATGCAGTATCAAAAAATATGTGTAGCTTGATAAAAGAGAAAATTCGTTTTATAACTGAAAGCATTCTTTGCTTCTTGCTTTTTCAGTCAGAATTGTCTGTTTTTGTCCATTTTTGCATCATTTTTAATTGATTACTATCAGTTTTTCTTTTGGGAGGGGGGTCTGTTAATTGAATAGCACCAGATATGAAATTTGTTTCCTAATTTATTGGCCACAGTGTGACAAAACATTTACTGGAAAAATTATAGACAGCTAAGTGGATCATTGAGGCTGTAGTGCACTCTACTCCTAAAGTGTTATCACAGTTCATTGTACATCCCAACAATGTACAATGAACTGTACATTGTTGGGATTGCCCCTGATTCTGAGCTTTCTTTTTTTCCCCCTATGTGCTGGAAATTTGGTATTTTGCTGGGGGATAAATTAGTTCTAACATTATTCAGTAAACACAGCTTGTCTCAGACAGTCCAACTGAGATCATATTTTTTATCTTCAGCTTTAAAATTTGCAAGGTTAAAAATGAAAATCAAAGGTTCCTCTCCCAGTATGCAGACCAGATACATGTGTCTTTGGTATCCCATCTCAATTATGCCAATTCATGATTGGCATACCTCGTTGACTAATTAAACTATCTTACAAATTTAATTAACTTGTCTGTCACTCTTGTCACGCTTCTATCAGCAATTTTCATACCGTGAAGAAGACAAAGCACAATTTGGCTGCAGCCATTAGCTATGCCTTTAGTAAGAAAACATATGGTTCATTAAAATCTGTTAAGATACATGGAGGTGGCAACCAAGGAAGTCATGTAACACCTTTTTTTTTCCCAGACAGAAGAGTGAAGTATTTCAATTTACAGCATTTTGACCCAGATGAATCTAACCATGCTGCCATGTTTCTGTTGAACTGACTAAAAGTCGCCGTGTGACTTCACTGAAGTTTTGTTGGAAAATCAAAGTTTGTTTTGTGTCGATCATATCAGAGATTATCTCTCACATGTTGGCTTGCAGTAGCATTTAGCTTGCACCTTTTTCTTTTTTTCTTTTTTTGGGTAAATCTCCCCTCCCCCGTTTGTGTGTGTCTGCACGTGTGGTTAAAGCTACTCTCCAGGTCCTCATTACTACTCGTCTTCCCCTTGCCATTGGACTAGGAGCACCCTGGCATCTACCCAGCTTGTGGCACTGCATTCAACACAGGCTGGCTTCTTTACTGGCAAACTATCAATCCTCTGCAGTGGGTCTACCGCTGAGCTCAAGTACTGTCTGAAAACCTGTCATCTGCTTGTTGCCCAAAGTTCAGAGGGCTGGTTAGATGGGCTGTATTTCAAAAATTCAGATTTTTGATATACAGCATGTACAAATGTGGGTTTTATATATTTATATAGAGAACTACTAATTGGTCAGGACAGAAATCAGATAATTAAGGATCATTTGCTCAGTAAAATCCAAAATGGGTGAAAAAAAAATAGTCTCTAAAATAGCCCAATTAGCAATTTTTAGTCAACCATGCACGATTAAGTAAATATTCTGTAAGTATGCAAATCTAAAAAGAGCAGCATGGCGCAACATCTGACGTATAAATGTAAATTCCAAGCGTAGAGGATGTGTGGTGGGAGATCAGTCAGATCAGTGAAGATTTGCTGGGTTTTAATTACACTGCTTTACAGATACTCGACAAATCTGTTTTGGGATTGTAATGTCTGGGCGAGGAAAATAGTGGCATTTCCTGCAGAGTAGATTTCACAGCTTTTATTAAAGAGAAAAAAACGAATGCGTTTCAGCTCTGAGCAAAGTCTGTAATGGGAGTGTCTACAGAAGTTTAACCTTGTCACACACTTCACACGTACACAAAGATGATAATGATAATAAAAACTCAACTGGCCGTCCTCAACTGACACTTGAGACTAGAGTAGGGAACCAAACACCATGTGACTCTTCCTGCCCTGTATCCAACTGCAATCTTAGACACTTTATGCTCACTCATGGGGAGAAAATATCTGCAATATTTCAGTAGATGACACGTGCCTTTTTAAGTTGGCCAGCAGTTTCTTAACCACAAACCACTAGTGAGCCAAGAGGAATAACTAAACTGCTTTTTTTGTGATTTGAGGTACATTTTTCTTGTTGCTTTGCTGGTTTTTGTTTGTACATGGAGAATTCAGCCTCAACTCCAACCCTCTATACGACACTGTAAGTGTTCACAAAGTGAAATGTGAAGTCCGAGTCTTAGAAAGTGTTTGCTGGAACTTGGTAAGTGTCTGTACCTCAAACAATATGCGTTTGACCCGATGCACTCATATCTGTCTGTCCTCGTGGTGTTTAAACCAAATATAGAGCTGAATCCAAACACAGCGGTGTGGTCCATGTAAAAAAAGCCAGCAGTTTGCAGGGTTTTTTTTATTCAAACCACTCAGGAGTTCGTTACCTGTATTTGACTGAGCAACCGATGGATTCTTTTGTTGGAACGAAAACCAACAGAAGGTCGAGCTTCCATGTCACATGATCATTTCCCATTGCTGGTCTATGATATGACATTAATACCGAGCCAATTTCTGCACTTTTGTACAGATTATCGAAGCATAAAAGATTTTCTTTGAGGTGTAGTAGTAATTACTAAGCTTTTCATCTTTTTAAAAGCATACAGAGTAATTACATAAACATCCCAATACAAGCAACTATTGGAGCTGCTTTTGTGTGGAAGCGTCACTGGAGATTCATCTAATGCATTAACCTAACAGCTTCTCTGTCGCCATACGATTATCCTTTCTCTGCTGCTTTCTTTTAACTGCCTGTAATATTATCACTAAACAGCTCCTTTGCCTCCCTCAGCGATAATTTTAGTGGGCGAGGTAGGCAGATATTTAATAGAAGTATCTTCCAGAATCTGCAGTGATTCATTGTGAACAGCAGGCTTTGTGCCCCCCCCCTCCTTTCTCAATTCATGGTACCCCCTCTTTTCCGCTGTCCAAATCCTATCAAGCTGTCATTTCAAAGTCCGGTGTGATTTGGGTTTTGCCCCGGGGTGGTGCACAATTAAAGCTCTGCTTGGCCCAAATAAGGGACACACAAAAACTGCTGGCACCTCCTCAAGGCTTACATCATCGTTTTTTTTCTTTTTTGAAACTTCCTTTATGTTTCCTGCTGTCTCTCCACAGCCCTCTCTCTCTCTCTCTCTCTGTCCTTTTCTATCCCTCCTTTCCTTTTGGCTCTCTTTCTTTCTCTCCCTCCCTTCTCGCTTTAATTTCTTTGTCGTTTTAATTATTCAAAGACAATTTTGCCTGGCGGTTATCCTGTTTGTTCTGTCTCGTTTGGATGAGAAAACACCAGCCGCTAATTGACCAATTAGGCCAGCTCCAGATGACATCATTGTAAGTTGTATGAGGAAAGTTTATTGCCGTCATCGAGCCAAAAGCAGGAAAGGCTGTAATTGAAGTTTTCCTTCAGGTCTTTTTTCTCCCCTCAGTTCATTCATGCATTCATGCCAAAGGTCTTTGCAGTTACCTGTAATTGTACAGTAGGTTAGTGCAGTATTACTGTCTATCCAGTATCATAAGTTGTACTTTGATGTGTAGTTCCATATTGTGCGTGTGTATAATTTATTTGAGGAAAACAAAGTGGATCCGAATGGTTTAAGCATCCATTTGTGTGATTTAGGCTTTGGCTATTTGATGAACTTTCTGATTTTGGTCAGTCTCCTGGTACATTTCACCTTGTAGGAGATTTGTGATTAAAGTTTAAAAAATATATATTTTAATGAAGATAAACATGTAATGTGTGTTTGGGTATTTCTTGAAAATCTTATGTATATAAATCCCAGGACTTGAAATACTACAATAATTATTCACCTTTGCTTTCATTGCTGTACTCAGATTAGATACAAAATGAAGCAGCAGTTATTAGGTAACAGGATAATGTTTCTAGCTTTATTGACTGTGCGTGCACACATCAGATAATCTATGAATTGTAACACTTTTTACACAAAATTTTGTTAGCATATGTAACCAGATGATGATTGTGATGATCACTCTGATAATGAAGTTAAAGATGTTATATACAATAGATTCTATTTAACTGTCTCTGTAAGGGTACAAGCCACTGACAATGCACCCTTATGCAGTTTTTATATATATTCCCTGGCGATACTCAGCTGGGCATGCTTGCTGGTTTTAGCAGCTTTTTCTTGTCGTCCTAGTTTTTCAGTAGGATACTGTTACTTTCTTATATTGGGAGCTAAAAATTGCTACACGATTTATGCATGTGATGATAGTCTTGGAACTTGACTAACTTTCATATATGAAAAGAATAATGTGCGTCCTCAAATTTCAGATCCACGTCTACAGCCTGGAGACGCGCAAACTGACAGCTTGTGTCGGCAACTCACCGGGAGATTTCACTTGCATCAACCTGAGAGACAGCGCACCTCATCTGCTGGTGTGCGGGAACAAAGACAGGAGGTAGGACACAAAAACACACATACAGATGTAGATATACAGAAATTGTGCATAATATCAGAAACCTGAGCCAAGAATGCAAAAGGAAAAGGAGTGTGCCTGTGAAATTGTTTTCTCAAAGCGACACCTGATGATGAGGAAGGCTGGAAAGCTACGGTTATTTGAAGTAGAGAACAGATGTTTTGAAAATGTGTGAAAAGATGAGGCTTGATTAAATTTGTGTACAGCCTTTTATGTTGAAAAACAAGGTTTTGATAATTAAGGCATTAAATTGTTTTTTAGAAGAGTGATGTTTTGTTCTTTGTCTTAAATAGAGAAATATCTGGCTTTTCATTGTCTTTCTCCTCCAGTACCTGGGATGCTATAGAACAGAAACATTTGGCTGTCTTCATTCTCTTCATTCATGTAGACACACTTGCCACATTGCTAACCTGGCTCTCCAGTTGAGGAAAAAGACACATAAAAGAGCCTTTCTCTACTTGTTAGTGGTGCTGCGGTGCATGAGCTGGCAGGAAAGAAAAAAAATCCCTGGCGTGTCTTTGTCCAAAGCTGCCCCCGCTGTTTCTATTCAGCACCAAATCCATCTGGCTGTTAAGTAGTTGGCTGACAGCAAAAGACAGACCACATCATATTGTTTAGGTTCTATTTTTTTTTTCCTCTCTTCTTACTAGTTATGACTCCTGACATCCATACAAAAGCAAGAAATGCTCCATTAAAGATCTTTTGTCAAGTGTCACAAAATTATGATTGCCATAGTAATATTCAACAGCACCCTTTGAATGAATAATTCAGCGATTCACTCTTGGACTTTCTGATCAGATTTTGTCCAGAGAGGTGCACACACTAGGTTGGCTCTTCCACTTTGGCCCCAGCTGATGCAGCGCACGGCCGAGGACAAATGGAAATTGGGGGAAACCGAGGGACAGTCGGAAATCTTGGCCCTTCAGCAGGGTGGCTTAAGGCCAGAGCCTAATGCGCCCCTTCTTTTTGTCCAAATGAGTTTTGTCCCTTTGTTTTTTGTGAGATCCAAGGAGCACATGAGGAGTCCAAATGATGGCTGCCTCGAAAAACATTGCCATATTTGTGTAAACTGGAACAATGTAACAAAGGGAGATATTACATATATTTAGAAATGGAAGAAATAATGAGTACTATACTCATACTATTAAGAGTCCATTACCATTAGGAAGGACTGCACATATTGCGTTCAGCTTTGAGATTGTTTTACTGGCAAACTTAACCTTCAATCAAATGTTTTGTGGCTTCATGAACAGCTATGCCAGTCTGAAGTTTGATAGATTTGTTCATGGGCTTACCATGATTACTACATAGTCTTCAAGAGGTCCATTCGACCCAGGAACATCTCTGACTTAAAGTGAAAATAAAAGTTTTATTGAATGGCTTGGATCAAAATATTTCACAGACACTGTTGTAGTCAGAAGTTTACATACACTTGTAATGATTTCTTTAAACTGTGGTTTTTCCACAGTGGAATGATTGTGCAGCATACATTTTTATTAGTGGTTTAAAAAAATAATAATTGGGTCTATAAGCTGGAATATTTTGGATTTTCTCTTTTCCACACAGGGTCAAAATTATACATGTACTCAAATATAAATGCATATATTCACTTAAATCTTTTAAATGGTTCTGAAGGTTCCACAATGTCTTTTTACTTGACAAGGCCAAGTCCAGTTAACTTTGTCTTAGTGATCATGATTGACTACTAAAGTCTGTATATTATTTATTTATCATTTATATTATTTTTTTATTTTCTGCCTCTTTGCATCTCTTCGTTGCTTTGACTTTTTTACGTCAGAGGAGAAGCATTTTTTAAGTAATTGAAAGAAAATTCATTGTGTATTGTGTAATACAAATCAAAGAATCTTGACCCTTGACTACAACTGGTAGTTTCTCCTTCCTAGCCTAAAAATTATTTGCAGTCACTGGATTGATAAACACTGAGGACAAAAGTCAAAAAAGGAGAACTGTAGATTTATACGAGTTAGGAACGTTTTGGAATAGACTAAACAGGATGGAATGGAATGACCTTTCCAAAGCGCCGACCTCAACCCTACTGATATTTCTGTCTGTGCCAGGAAACCAACCAATTTAAATAACTTCTTCCAATTCTACCGAGAGTGGTGAAAGATCCAGCCTCAATTATGAATGAAGGAGCTTGTCGATTGCTACCAAAATCACCCGGTCAAGATGCAACTCGCTACGGGACGTTTAATCAGATATTAGTGCCGCATATGTATCTATTTGAGCAGCTATACTTTTGACGCTATGTGGATTACAGAAAATCTCAAATAAATTCAAACTTGTGCATCCAACACAATGCACTAAGAGCTCCAAATTACCACGACATTCATGCCCGCGATGAGTGCTTGTAAACTTCTGACCAAAACTGTCTTTACCTTCTTTCGTGGCCCTTCAAACAGCCATTTGTTTCCCCACCAGAATAAATAAATAAATAAATCCTAATAGGATTACCATCACTCTCAGCTATACTTTGTGCTAATTAGAAAATGCTAGCATGCCTCGTCTCTAAACAAAAGAAAGAAATGTGATGTCCTTACGTCATGTCTGGGCTCGCCTCTGTAACAGAATGCAATCACTTATTTAGCCTTTTTTCCATCAATCTTTCTGAAAAAATGAATGTCGCTGTGTTTTCCATAATCAAAGACTAATGGACATCAACAACAGCACTTTACATCAGATACGAAAACCTAAGTGATTTTTGCTTTCTGGCGTGCTCTTTTCACAAACCACAGATGCATATTTCAATCCAAAAATAGCAGCCTTTCAATTGAATAAAAATTGCCCGCGACGTGCACGAGAAAAATATGGGTTTAGATGCAGGTCGTTTTTGCCCGCTGCATATGCAAATTAGTGCCTTTGCGATAACGTTTTCGGTCCACAGGCTATACGTGGCACGGCATTATCTGGCACACAACACAAACTAGCAGTTTATTCGACATTAACGGGAGCATCGACGGTTGTTCAACTTCAGGAGCCAAAATTAGTTATTCCTAGTCAAGCTCAGCTAAAACTACAAGACCAGTGCAATCATCCAATCACACCATTGACTCGGTTGTCTCTCTCAGGGCACGATGATTGATGTCTTCTTCTAGCGTTAGGTAAATAGCTTTTCAGGGGTTAACTGCACTTCTCCCACACATCTCGTATTAGGGAGAGCTCATCTTGATTAATGCAGAAGAGCCTAGCCAGTGACAGTTAACTGAAGACAGAGCCGCCTTCTGCCTTAGATTTATGGTTCCCCAAGGTCTGGCAGTAATGGTCAGTCCTCATTGTTTAAACGTGTGCTTCCATCACGTAATGCCACTAAACAGGCAGAACTAACTGCAGACAACAAGTCCTCAGTGCCCATTTAGCTATTTAAGGCTGATTCTTTTAAAAAGTTTGGAAGGGAAAATGAAATCTGTCTGAGTCCCCAAAGTGAATTTGATTATGGTAATGAGGTCTTGGAAGAAGGTTGGGCCTGGATAGAGTCATGTCCTGGATGCTTTCAGCTGCAATAAACCCACAATGACAACAGATGGAGCTGAGGGTCCCCTGGGCTCATGTTGCTGATAAAACCTGGAAAGTAAAAAGCCCGCTCTTATTGCTTTTCATCCCTCATATATACCAGCAAATTAATAATAATTATCGTATCATCATAAAAGATTATTTTAACACAGAAATGATGAGAGAAACACAGAAAGATTAAAAGAAAATCCTTTTAGGAAAAGAGGAAAACAGTAACATTAAATACAAAAGTGAACAGAAATACAACAAATGAAGTAAAAGTGCGACACTTTATTAAAAAGATGATAAAGTGTAGCAAGTGTTAAAACGCTTATCTTGGTCAGAGTGACAAAGATAAGTGTTTTAAAATGGAAAGTATCCTTTGTCGTGTTCATTCTGTCATTTTCGACATATGAACTGTTAATTTATAGTGCACAATACACACTCCCTATATGTGCCATCAAATATATTTTTACACTTTGAATTCCTTCTTATTTTCTTCAGTATCCACACAACAGCGATCTTTTCATTCCACGTTTGTGTAGGTGGGTGTGTTGCTCGCCCTTTGTTTTGTCCTTTTTGCTTTCTCCTGAATATTGTTTAGATGCTTGTTTAGTTGGTTTTTGGATTTCTGTCTGTATTCCAGTTGCTTATTAGTTGGTAGTCCTGTTTAAATAACTATTATAATCTTGGTTTGTTGAATCAAATTGTGAAATAGTTGTCCAGATGCAAGGACAAATAAAGCTGGGGCCAAAGTTTGGAGTGGGCCATCTGTTTAAATGTGTTGAAAAGTTTCCTTCAGGAAGTGAGAATAGAGTCCTTTTGTCTGCAAATGAATGCACTCTTTGATAAACTGTGGCTCTCTTATGTAGCCTTGGTATTAGACGTCCGCCTCTCTTAAAAGTGAAATTCAAAATTTTCCAGCTTCACTAGAGCGCTGTTTCACTCACTTCACTTGTTATTTTTCTATGGCTCTTACGCTGGATCGTCACTGCAGCTTTATCAAAGATATCAACAATAAAGTGGCCTGTGAAGGATGTCTGACCTGCCTAACTGTAGTTTTATGACAAATGTAAGCACCTCTTTCTCAGTAATTTAATATTAGTTTTGTTTGTTTTCCTTACTATGTCTCAGGGTGAGGCTGTTCGACCTAAGAGCCGGCTCTTCTGTCGCATCTCTGTACGCCCACCACTTGGGCGTCACCTCTGTGCAAGCGGACGACTGGAAGATTGTGAGCGGCGGAGGCGAGGGATTGGTGTGCGTCTGGGAGATGAGGATGGGAGCGAAGCTATGGGAGATGCACAACAGGTAGGAACTTGTGACAGGACCAGTCATTATGATTACTCTGTTTTCTTCTGATTTCAGCTTCTTGTGCCACAGTTGATGTAATCGTCTCACATAAATGTTTTTATTTCAGGTCAATTAAATTGCTTAAGACTCTGTTGTGGAGTCAGTTTAGCACCACCCACAGCTCCAAACAGTAACTGTCATTTTTGTGGAGCCTTCACTGCATAGCATCTTAACTGGCATCTTT
The DNA here is from genome assembly GCA_015052645.1 of Benitochromis conjunctus. Lineage (NCBI taxonomy): Eukaryota > Metazoa > Chordata > Actinopteri > Cichliformes > Cichlidae > Benitochromis > Benitochromis conjunctus. The sequence goes on along the minus strand of VOQK01003782.1, from coordinate 11,759 downwards.
TGTAGATGCAGCGCAGCTGTAAACCTACTGTAGTGGATGCATCCATCAGCGAAACACATGCCAGCAAGAATGTGATTTATATATTTAATATTCAAGGTGTTATCCGTCTTTGCTGCAGGCATCCTGTAAGGCATGTACGCTTCAACACCAGCACTCTGATAACAGCCAACATCCCTGATGACAAGTCGCCGCGGGGGGCCTGCATCACAGATGATGACCTAACAGCTCATCGCAGGTCGTCATCTCCCTCCTGCAC
>VOQK01003776.1:3718-15184 GCA_015052645.1 Benitochromis conjunctus | reverse complement strand
TGATATGTGCCCCACAGCAAACTAAAAGATTGCTCCTTTATTTTTATTTTTTTGCTGATCTTTTGTTTTTGACCAAATAATTGAATTTGTATACCTAACACCTCGGGGACAGGAAGGAAGAAAGGAAGGCGGTGAAGTTTAGGAACCATGTCATTATAACTTGATATTAGCAAAATCATCAACATTGCTATAGTTTTGCCACATTTATAATCAGCAGCACACTCACAGACGGGATCGGCAGACAAAAGCAGTGAGGGGGGGATTAGCATTAACATTTTCATTAATTGAATCTCAGTCTAATCAGGAACCCCACTGAACCCAAAGTAATACGAAGCGCAACTCACAAACTTCTTCCAAATCTACAGCACAAGCAGTAAGCATCAGGACAGTGATGCAGTGTGTTTCTCATTGTTTTGGCACAGCACACTGGATTTGAAATGAAACTGTGATGATGAGGTTAAAGTAGTGAACTTCAGCTTTAAGCAAACTCATATCCGGGAGAGGTTTAGGGCTTGTACAGAAGAAAAGGTCTACGGCTTGGACGCAGTTCATTAGATGTGGACGCAAACACCCTAAAATCAAAGCTGAAAGTTAAAACTTCAAACTCATAGTTGTGATTTCTTTGACCAGAATGGAGTCAAGACTAAACAGGCTCAATATATAAGGACTAGAGGGACACTAAAAAAAACACAACCCCCCAGGCCTGTGAAAATATTTCCATAGGTTTAAAAAAAAAAAAAGAAATTAAAACATACTTTTCCAGAGCAGCTGGGTTTTATTATTGTTACAGTGCAGTATGACCCATTACCCTGGGTCACCATTTGTCCACTTATTCCTTATTCTAATGATAACCCTGGTAATGATTGTCTCAGATTTAATTATGCTTGTCCAGGCTCCACATAACCAAATATGCAAAGTGACTATACAAGAGTGTTCCTGTTACACTTGCAGATACAACATGTGCGACATTTTCATCTGCATTTTAAACCCAGCTTCCAGGAGAGTAGAATCATGTTTTCAGCTTTCTTAATAAAGATATCCCCATCAGCTCTGCTGCAGCCCAAGACTCACTTTAAGGTGTGTGTCGGAGGTGTGGTCCCTGGCTCAGCTGCAGCGAGCCCAAGGGGGCGGTGCCGGGGAGGCAGGTGAGGCCAATCTGGTTAATGAGACGTCGCGTTTCTTATAGTGAAGCTGGAGACTGGAGCGGGAGGTGTGTGCTGAGACCGGCTGCGAACAGAGAGACCTTACCTGTGAAAACGCTAATAAAAACCCATAATCGTGACAGTGTGTTGGGTCTGTCTTTACAAGGTGTTTACATACTTCTCTCATGCACAAATATGTTAGTGTAAACTGATATGGTCATGAGTCTTTCTGAGTTTTGGTACTGAGATAAACCCAAAGGCTGAGAGGAACCCTGAGGTAGATCTGACTATAACCTTGTGCCATGTGTAGCACAGTGTGGTACACATGGCACAGTGCGATAAGTGTCTGGAAATAATTTTTCTGCCGCGTCTGATTCTTTTTGCTTACTCTCATGTCATTTCTCCTAATTGGAATCTGTGCACCTGCTCCTAATTGCATGACCAGATGCAACAGTTCCCTGTTGTTTCGGCTTCATTGTTTGCCAACTGTCGTTACAGCGAAGCAGAAATGACAATTTTTTAAACAATAACAAACAATTCATACCACAATTAAACCAACAGGATATATCCTTTATTTAATTTAACTATGCATGTGTGTGTGTGACAAATCCAGCCTTTGAAAGACTTCATGTGTTCGTGGCTTGTAGAGTAAAAGAAATTTGAACCTGCTTCGGATAACTATCTGCTGAGTGTTACACAAGTATGGAGTGGACAGACAGAGCTCTTACTGACCACTCAAGGGTTTTACAGTGCAAACCACATCCAGCCAATATTTTTGGAATTCACTGCACTCTGTCTCACATCCGCACCAGTTTAAAATCTCCACCACACTGGGAGGAAGCCAGAGTACATGGAGAAGACCCGAACAGGCTCATAGAAAGGCCCCAGCCATCCAGCAGGACTTAAGCAGTAGCCTTTTTGCTGGAAGGCATCAGTGCTAACCACTGCGCCGCTCCACTCCCATGTGTGCAACCTTGCCTCAGGTTGGGCCCAAATATGAAACTGCCTACACTTTTTAGATGTCAGTTTAGACTTTTGCTTTTATGGAATATGCCTGGTTTTAGCAATAAGTTCATGTACACAAATGCCTTCAGGAGGTAATTTACTGCAGGTTATTGTATACTGGGAATAGTGGACAGACTCTATGGGTTTTTTTATGCTTTCTATCATATTGCAGCTGTTGAATTTACTTCCCTGCCTCATTTGTTTTTCACCCCCACAAGGCTAAAGACAGTCAGTTCAAATGAGCCGAATTTAACCACGGCTTCAGTCACACAGCCTTAAAGACTGGCAAGCCTCTGGTGACATCCAGTTGCTAGAGAAAAATGTATATTCCCTGATGGATTAGCGATTGGTTGCTGGAGGTTACTCACTGACACTAGGTGGCACTAGAAACCTCCTTGTGATTGCTTAGGTTGTCAGAAAATGCCTGCTGACGGGTGGTGCCACCATCTGCACACAAGCTGTAGTTAAATTACCTAGTTTACTGACAAGCCAGCATTTTCCACACAAACTACCTGTGACTGTGGCAACCAGCTAAAGCAATAGCAAGGAGGTTTTCAGTGCAGCACCGTATACTTCTATGCAACCAGTTGCATGCTAGCAGCAACCAGCAACCACTCACCAACTGGTTGCAGAATAAACTTTTCCCTGGTGAGTGGTCAGTATCAGTGGGACACTAACGCTGAACCCTGGCGGGTTAGTGTTGGCCTGTGTGAAAGGGGCTTTAGCAACTGATTTCACAGTGACTGTCAGCAACCACTCTCAGCCAATCAGGGAGGTTTTGTGGTTGCCAGATGGTTGTAGTTGCCAGGTGCAGTCTCTAGGCCCATGTGACTGTTACCTAACTAATCACTTGAAACCACTTTTAGTCTCCTGCATGGAGAGGCCAAGGATTCTGAAGAATCAAGCTGCTGCTACACTGATTCTTACTCTACTATCTGCTAAGAAGTAGGTTTTAAAGCTATGTGTTTTTCCCAGTGAGTCTCAAGCTATGAGACTGAGTCATCACAAATACATCACTGCCACTTTGGGTCATGGGACTATAAAAGCCTTACTTATTGCTTCTTTAAAATGAAAACACAGTTGAACCTCTGATGTAAAACGAGCAGGCGTACAGCTTCAGCGTATGACGGACAGCAAATATATCTCAATAACGCAACACTTTGGAGGCAATAAGGACTTTCGGAGCTGGGTCAGACGACAGAGGCGCTTCATTTTGCCAAGCGGGAGTACATCAAAGTTTGACGAGAGCCTTGTTTTTGATGCACTTCTCATAGTTCCCAGATTTGTGTCGCTCCAGTGCACATGGTGGAGCTCCCTCAGTGGATGATCTAGTGTAACACTTAAAAGTCAGCCGACTGGTTTTATAACCACATTAATCACTGCTGCTCCCACATGCTCTGCGGCCAACCTCAGCCACTTGTGGAAGGAAAAGATCTCTGTGAGGCTTTTCATGAATTAAGACTCAAGCAGACCAGGGGGCAGCCAATGGCACATCCCGGTACCTCAAATGATTTCTCTCTGTCACCTTGCTGTAAGGTTCTGTGTTCCACGCTAACACAAGGTTGTCTTACCATTTCTATTTTGTTTTATTACTTGGCTTGCACTTGATCTCTTCGGTGTCTTTCTTCTTCTTTACTGCCAAATAACAGAACAAGGACATAATATGGATGCAAGAGCACATTTTTATTTGCTGTGCATAGAGACTTCATACTTCATATTACCTGAGGAAAGTGTAGAGATAAGGGAACCTTGCGTGAGATATCAGTGTCTCCATGTGACAGACAGACGTGCGTCCGATCTGGAACAGTGTCGTGTGATTAGATAAGATGAATTTATTGTCTCCTATAGGAGAAAACCATTCTGAATGGGGCAACTGCTGCACCAAAAGAAAAAGAAAGTTATACATCAATACACATCAAGAAAAATAACACTCACAGATGGACCCACATACTTTGAAATAAATAAGAATGAATAAATAATTAAAAAACACATTTTGACAGCCCTTTTTCTTCTTTTCATAGTACATTCTTTCTGGAAATTTGTTTACACCGATACTTTTGCTATATGAAAATGGAAAAAACTGATCTCTGCGAGTCCAAATCTCAGGTTTCAGACTGCTTTAAGCCATAATTGACACCGTGATGTCAACCACTGGCTTTAAACTTTGAATTTTCAAGCCAAAATGTTCATGAACTGCATCCAACTATTTTAACTGTTTTGGGCACTATATAAACCCTGATACTTTGTATTTATATGACTAAAATACTGCAATACTCTGAATGATCCTTAGTTAGAGTCCAAAAGTAAAAACATGGAGCCAAAACTTAGTAGGCCTCCTTCAATAAAACCTTTAACTTTGATACTGATACGTAACCTCAACAACGCATCAATTCAGTTTTCCCAGACTTGAACCTATCCCTGCTAGCATAGGATGCCAGTCCACCACAGGGCTGCTTTATAACAGAATATGCAATTTATTATGATTTTGAAGGATACTGACAGATGATCAACTTACCCAAGAGATGCAGTAAACAAGCAGATGGTTGTGTAAGCCAGTAACAAACAACTTGCTTTGTTGTAAATCTTGGTGATACTTTGTGTTTATGATGATCACATGATGCATGTAAAAAAAAAAAAAGCACTGCCATTTGATCACGTTCACTTTTTAGAACATTTCATCGTAGGTGTCTGGCTTGAGTTAAGATCATCATCAGCTGCCACTAATCAAAGGACATGAAACAATATTCAATTCAATTCAATTTTATTTATATAGCGCCAAATCACAACAACAGTCGCCTCAAGGCGCTTTACATTGTAAGGTAGACCCTACAATAATACATACAGTGAAAAACCCAACAATCATATGACCCCCTATGAGCAAGCACTTTGGTGACAGTGGGAAGGAAAAACTCCCTTTTAACAGGAAGAAACCTCCGGCAGAACCAGGCTCTGCTGCGACCAGTTGGGGTGAAAGAAGGAAGACAGGATAAAAGACATGCTGTGGAAGAGAGCCAGAGATTAATAACAAGTATGGTTGAATGCATATTAACACAAATATGCTGTTATTGGTGTGTGTTTTATAGTAGGCCTGAATACTTCCAGTACCTCTGACTGCTCTGAAAAGCCATTCGAGGGGGACAAATTTGAAGCTTTTTCAAGTGTGCACTTATGGGCATTGCATGTTTCCAGAGGGATCTGTGCTTATCGCTTGGCTTTTTCGAACATTCTTCCTCCCAATCCCCGTAACTTTTTGCGTGTCTCTCTCAGTTTTGTGGCCCTTTCACCCTGAAAATAACCAGAGACACCCAACTCCCTGCTCACAACAACTGTGAGTGCCTCCTTGTTGTTTCAACAATGCATTAAGTGTGAAGCGAATCCCCCTGGCTGCTTCCAACAACATTTCACCATAACCAGCTGGCAGACAGAGGCACTTATTGTGCTCTGTGTGGAGTCAAAACCTGAACTGTCTGATTGGCACCTCATTTATTCAGCCTAATGGAAGGAGGTGGGCCCTTGGGTGAAGGGGAACCACACAGGTGCACGGAGTGAGTGACAGGCCTGTTACATTGTTAAAGACAGTCCCCTGCCCTTGACTTTGTTGCACACACACCAAACGCCTGCTCAAACAAGGAGGAATTAAAAAGAATTAGAAGTAGCGGCTTCTTAGTTGGGTGGAGTAACTTTATATGAGGTGTCATGTTGCCCTTCTTTTGTTGTCAGCACTAAGCTCTTTGAAAGTGGGTCAAAGAGTAGGTTAAATGAAACAAATCCACTGGGAGCTGTTAAATACGTGAGCAACAGTGTTAAAAAAGTGTTTAGTGCCCATTCTGGAATCAATTTTTGGAAGAGAAGACGTTTCTAAAGTGTGATTCTTGAAATAGCACAGCTCCACGTGTGGCGCACGCTTCTCCTTTATCGCTTTTAAATCGCGTGCAATCGGATATTAAACAAGGGAAATCATCACCATGCAGTTTGTTCCCTTTTTGAAGGTGGAATAAAAGCTTCACTTTGAGTTTGCGATTGTATAGGAAACTCTGACCTGCAGACAGGAAGAAAAGACAGCTTCCTACAACAAAGTTGACCAATTAGAGAGAGCAAGTTGCCATGACGGAGAAGCAAACACGGAGCTATCTGCTGTAGAACTAAATGACTACAACAAATCGTAGTGATGCGCACACTGAGACAGACATTGCTGTGCATTTACACACAGACACACACAATACACACACGGACACAAAAGGAAGCCTCTTGGTTGGAAGTGTGAACGAGAGCGACTCCGTACCTTGATCTTTGTCGATGTTTGCATGTGTGAGCGAATGTGTTATTAAACTGAGCTCAATCCCACTTCTGAATAATGCTGCATTACAAGTCTGAGGTGCAAATCCTTTACACTACTGACACTGAACACAATTCGTTACAGCTTGATGGTGAAAAGCTCTAAAAGCCGTAAAATGAAACTGTATTTAACAGCTCACACTGCCGTGAACCGCTGACACTTTCGCGCCGCTATATCGGTGCATGATCATGAACGTTACCTTAAGCACCCTATCTAAAGCAATCTGTGAAGTCATCAAAGAAACCCAGCGAAGTGGAAGACTTTGTTTGTGGTGCTCTCTCTGTTAGGATAGGCTGGATCTGTCTTTTCTTTTTTTTTTGCAAATGCTCTGCCTAAACAGGCCGTCCTAGTGAAGATTTAAAAAGCTTTTCTGACAGTTCATGCTTTATGTTAAAATTACCTCTCGCTTTCATCCCCCTGTGTAATTCCAATTCTGTGGCTTCCTTGCTTGCATGCTACGCAAACACACACACACACACACACACACACACACACACACGCATACACACACACACAAAGGCACAATTTATGTATTTATTCATTTTCTCTGCAGCATGTTCAAAGCGATGTACACATCACCCCCTGTTGACGTGTGAAGCTCAGGTTTTTAATTATTCATTCGCCAATATTTAAAGCAGATATATTTCAGCACTTTTCTGCTGACAACCTGGGCTTAAAACAGAGTAAAACGGAGGATAGTTTGAGTGTGCAAACAGCTCCTACAGGGTAGTAATATCATTTCAGCTCCCTTGTCTCTTCACTCTTCGTCATGATTTTGAGCTCGCTTTGACACGATGGAATAAATCACTTTACCCCCTAGATAACGCTCGCTTTGGCTTACAGAACATCCCAAATGCAGCTGCCTTTCACAAGCTTGTGGGTGATAAGTTTGTTTCACATGACATCCGCTACCTCCTCGTGCATTTGACCCTGCGTGCAGGGTGCTGTAGATTGGCTAAATTTTGGAACGTAGGTCAAAATCTCTTCGAGCCGAGTTACATACAGCCAACTGTGGGGTGACACTTTAATGCCTCCTTGGACGTCAGTAGTCTGGCACCCTAATTCGCAGACTTTACTTTGCGCTTTGCCTGCAGTTCTTCAGCATTAGCTGATAAAGAAGAAACGTATTTAGCAACAGAGCTGTGAATGACACACAGGCAAACTTGAGGACAACTGCTTGAGGCTAACGCGGGAGGACGTGTTAAAAAAAAGAAGGAAGAAAAAAAGCAAAGACTAAACCCAAAACATAATTTTGTGCTCTCCCAGGTTGTAATCAACAAGTTGACTATGCTAAAGCATCAGCTCAGGAAAAACCCCCAAAAAGCTCTGAAGAGGAGAAAAAAGCTGCTTTGTCATTTCAATCAAGTTAGGGTCAGTAGAACAAGCTGTAAATGCAAAACTCCCATATTATTACCCTACAGAGCTGACAGCAGAGAGAAAACGTTTGCATTTGTTTGTCATGTCCGTGGCCACATGATGGATGTACTTACATTACATACACTCTTCTCTTAGCTCCATCTTGCTCTCCACCTACTTCTTAGAAACATATCTGTCCAGCAGGCCGCTAAAATGTTCCCAGCGCCGTTAGCTCAGCATTATTTTAGGCAGAAGAGATTTGTGAGTCCATCTGCAGTGCTATAGTTGGCATAGCTCTGTTCTTGGGACTCCTTATCCTTCCATCTACATATACATATATACATATATAAGTGGAAAGCCTAAAGTGCAGATACCACCAAGACACCCAGCACAAAACAAAGCAAGCATCACTGAAAGGAGACATTTAAAAGGAAGGACCTGAGGTTTGCAAAGGGGCTTGCAGACAAGGCACAAACTGTCACGAATGGAGCTTAGATAGCACACCCCACATGAGATTTTTTCCAGTAGGATGAGCAAATTTCATTGGCAGCGGGATAAGCTGTTATCAGCTGATTTACCAGGACTGCCTTATCATTTAAAACATTTTTTTCACTGTCCACTGCTATTGGAATTGGTCAGCAAATACTGTGGTGTATGACAGTGTAGGGGTGCAGTATGTTTAGTGGAGAATATGCACTTTCTGATAGATGGTGATATATCGTTGAACTCACAGGTGTAAACCTGCAATCAAAGAAGGAGGGAAGTAGCAGGTGAAGTGAAGGGATAGAGGCCCTTCACTTCATCTGGTGGCTCGTGTATTGGCCTTGGGCCTTGTAAACACTATGCTTGCTCTTGGCTGTGCTGCATCTTGCCGTTCTTTGCTTTAGGCAGCTTGCATTATTTGGAAGAGAGCCTTGAGCGCCCTGAGTTGAAACAAATTCAACTCATTGTTTTTGTTTTGTCATTCCTTTTCTCCGTGCACCAGTTGTATTAATGCTGAAAAGGGGCCTTAAGGGGGATCTACAGCAGCTTGGACGTAAAAGAGAGCTGTTTTGTAACCATTCTCCTGTTTTATATAATACTCGCTTAGCCAAATCACACCAACCCAACACAATAAATAACAGCTGGCCATGTGACTGACAGCAGATCGTCAGTAATTCCACGGTCGCCTGGCAACAGTGAAAGAAAAACACACTATGAGGCTTGATTTTTCTGTGTGTAGGTTGCTTCCCGAGATTTAAAATAGTAATCTGTTTTATTTCTGTGGATTTCCAAAAAGTCAGTGCAGCTCACTGTTGGTGTTCAACCTTCAGTTCGTCCCGTGTGTGTTTTGTGTCTTCCAACACCTTATCTGTGAGCTCCTGCTCTGTTTACACTGCAGCTGTCACCACGAGTGGTGGCCACATCATGGACAATTAATTACAAAGGAATCCATCAGACCTTTAGTGATTACTTTTTATGGTAATAAGGTTTAATCACTGTAATGCTATCTTAACTAAATTATAATGAGATGCCCTATTAGTGAATACATGAATACATTACATGTGATTATTAATTTCATCTCCTGTACAATACGCCATTGTTATTTGTTTAATTCATTAATGTGTTCTTAAGCCAGCTTAGAGCCATAAATGTCTCGTGATTGAATTAATTGTGCAATTTGAGCAGTCAGTCAAATCATTATTATTCTGTCATAGGCGCTAGATTGGTGTGCCCCATCTCACCCTATCCCTAGCGTCCTCCTTAGCCACACCAACCCTCTGCATTCCCTCCTTCGCTACATCCATCAGTTTTCTTTGTGGTCTTCCTCTTTTCCTGGTGAGAGCCAACTACATATTCAAAACCATGCAGATGTCAAAACCATCTCAGCCGTGCCGCTCTAATGTTGTCTCCACATCGCTCAACCTGAGCTGCCCCTTTGATGCACTCATTTCTAACTCTGTCCCTTGTGGTCACTCCCAATCACCTTTTCTCTAGACATCTTCAGCTCTGCCATCTCCAGCTTGGCATAATGTCTTTTTTTAGTGCCACTGTCACCGAACCATACATCCTAAAAGGTCTAGCTGCATGTTGTGAATCTTCTCTTTCACTCTAGCTAATATCCTTCCATCACAAATAACCTGTGACACTCCTCTCCACCCACTCCACTCTGCCTGCACTCTCTTCTTCCACTCTCTTGTGCATTCTTTTGCTCAGGAAGAATGACGTGAGGTATTTAAGCTCATCAGCCTTCACTATTTCTACTCCTCACATGGATTCTGTCTTGCTTCTACTGGCTTTCATTCCTCTTCTCTCCAGTACATACCTCCACATCTCCTGGCTCTCGTCCACCTGCTCCCTTCTTTTACTTATAGATCAGTGTCTGCAAACATCATAGCCCACAGAGACTCCTGCCTGACCTCATTGGTCAGCCTGTCCATCACCACTGCCAAAACGAAGGGGCTCAGAGCTGATTCGTCATGTATTCCTACCTTCACTTGAACCTATCTGTCAGTCCTACGGGACATCTCACCACTGTCTTGCTGTCATACATGTTTTGTACCATACACTTCTCTGGCACTCCTGATTTCCTCATGCAGCACCGCACTTCCTCTCTTATCTCCCTATCATTTGTTTTGTGTATATTAACATCAAAGTGCAACTCCTCCCCACCTTCTCTACACTTCTCCATCAGCACTCTCAAATCCAACATTGAGTCTGTAGTGCTCTTTCTCTGCCATACTGATGCTCACTGATCATCACCTCTGTTCTTAACGTAGCTTCAACAACCCTTTAACACGGTTTCATGGTGTGTCTCATCAGCTTTATTCCTCTGTTGTTACTACAGCTCTGTACATCACCTTCATTCTTGAACATCGGCAGTACACTTCTCTTCCCCTTACTCTCCAAATTTGTGATAAACAGTCTGGTCAAAATCTCCAGACATCTCCATACCTCTGCAGGTATGCCATCTGGATCAACCAACTTTCCAGTCATCCCTCTGCACTCACTTCCTTCCTACTAATCCCCTGTATTTCCTGATTCTGTCTCTCTCTCTCTCTCTCTCTCTCACTTATTTTCTTCTTTCAGGAGCTCCTCAAGATACTCCTTCCACCTTTTCAGCACACTCCCTTCAGTCATTAGTATATTTTCATCTCTGTCCTCAGTTACCCTAACCTGATATATATTGTTTCCAGGTAGATCTCTCTGCCTACCCAATCAATAGAGATCCTTTTCTCCTGGACACTGAGGAAGTAAGAAAGGACTTGTATTGACTGGCTAGGCAGCGAGATCGAGCAAACCCAATTCCCCAAAAAATTGAATGGTCTGTAAAATGTAAATAAAACCAGTCTGCAATGATTTGGAAATCGTATAAACACATGTTTTATTGACAATAGAACATTGGAAACAAAAATACAGTTTAAAATTTTAAGAAAAATATTAGCTGCTTTTGAATTTGATGGCAGCAACAAAAGGTTGGAAAAGTCACTGTTACTATAAATCACTTTTTGCCCCTAAGAAAGTTAATTGGCAGCAGGTCAGTAACATGTGCGCGTATAAAAGAGCGTCTTAGAGAGGCAGCGTTTCTCAGAAGTAAAGATAGGCAGAGCTTCATCGGTCTGTTACAGAAACTGTTTAGAAATTGTG
>VOQK01003771.1:3435-20196 GCA_015052645.1 Benitochromis conjunctus | reverse complement strand
AAAAAGGGGAATTAACATTTCAATTCAGCAACACACAGCAGACTTCTACTTAAGTATATTAATAATAGTAGTAATGTTAATAATGAAAGCGAATTAAATGGGCCCTAAGGATCTGCTTTTGATTACGTGTAATGAATTCTGTGGCATCAGGGCCATTGTTCTGCTTAATGAAAAGAGAATGACTGTGGATGGGCAGGAGCACAGAATAGATTAATAGATCACACAGAATTGAACTCAATTTTGAAAGCCATAATGAGCTGTCAGTTTTCTGTGCAGCACCGTGTGAGAGACTTTTAACTTTTGCATTCAATTCAAGTCGTGGTTGACGGACGAAGACAGAGGCTAACGGAAAAAAAAGGCAAAAAAGTGACAGGAGAAGACAGAAAATGTCCATCTGAAGGTCAAGATCATTTAATGAGCGCTATTGTCAGAATAATAACAACATTTGCAGGCTAATGATGTAACTAATCATTGAATGTATTTTCACTTTTCCAATTAAAAGACTCGTTCGAACTTGTTTATATTCTTTTATGACCAGTCGAAAAATGATAAGGCCAAAAGAATAGGCAGTACTTGTCAAATGTCTCGCTAACTGAAGCTGCCATTTCTTTTTCAGATTTATTTTAAATGCTATATAAATAAACCACTGGCATTGTCCTTTTTCCCCCTTAGGTGGGTGAGAAAAAGTGAATGTGCAACTAATGAACCAATTTCAGTTTTAGATTTTCAGAAATGTAGAAAACCATCTTGTTCATTTTAAACTAACATTTTATATACATTATCTCATCATTTTATATATATTATCAGATTTGACAGTTATATGTATTGGCCATTTTTTCACACTACAACAAAGCGTTGAAGATCTTAGTGAAGACCCCAGCCAGCTGGTCTGCACATTCTTTTAGGACCCTCCCGGTCACCCCATCTGGACCGACGACCTTCATAGGGTTCACTGCCCTCAGTGTGCGCCTCACCTCATATTCCTGCGCCATGAGGCTTGGGCTGCTGCTGCCGTCCAATGTTTTAGTTGCTGCTGCCTCTGGTCCCTTCACCTCAAAGCGTGCAAAGAAGTGGTTCAGCTCCTCTGCAAGTGTCGCGTTGCACTCAGTCAATGTGGTATTACCAGGTTTGTAGTTGGTTAAGTGCTGAACTCCCTGCCATACCTGTCATGAGTTGATCTGGCTGCACTGTACTCCATACCATCATCTGAAAGCACCGTCACGTTGCTTCAGCAGGACCTGGACCTCTTTAGTCATCCAAGGTTTCTGGTTAGACTACACCCGGAGACGTTTGTCCACAGTGACACTGTCGACACAGAAGTAAATATATGAGAGCACTGATGTCGTGTGCTCTTTGAGGTCCTGGTGTTCAAACACACTCTAGTCTGTGTTTTCAAAACAGTCCTGCTGTCAGGAGCATTTTGAATTCACTATGTGTATTCTTATATTAGTAATGAAGATATCTTAAGTTCTTGTTGCTACGATTATTAGTTAGCATTCGAGAGTTCTAGTATCTTGTTATTCATTGTTTATGTTAAGTTCATCTAGTTATCTTAAGCTCCTAAGTATCTTGCCCAGGGATATTTGACATGGAGCATGCAGGGATCAAACTACCAACCTTCCAATTAGAAGATGACCTGCTTTGCCTCCAGAGTAATAGCCACCGACAGATGAAGTAAAACGGAACGAGGTGGTAAACTCAGCAATACTCTGAGTACTTGTCCGGCGAGAACCCCACCTCACGCATTGTGACAGCTGGGATAGCTATTATAGGGACAGGCTTTTTCCCAAAGCATACAGGAGTTAATAAATATAGTATATGACTGCAATACATGGGAACCCTAAAATGTGTTGCTATAAAAATAGTGTTTTGTTTTCTTTGTTTTTCCACAGCTTTATGTCAACTGTCTCCCAGACCGATCAACTCCCAGGTTGAATGTGTGATACTCTTTCTGTGGTTTGGACTCGTTCCCTCTCCTAAACCACAGTCTTCTTTAGCATAAGCATTGTGTAAAATGAGAATTCACCTCAGACAAGGCCACTGAGCTAAGTACATCATTTATGTAATGCAATTTATCCCTATCACATTCTAGGCATGGCTAATTAAACCACATACCCTCCATTCTGAAAAAGAAGAAGGTCAGGGAGAAAGTCGAAAGTCATCCAGGAATGACTTTTCAAAAAGCAGCAGGCTGAATAACTTGAATACCACAATCCAACACATTTCTCACACATGTACACCTGTCTGCAAAATCCTGATTAACACGTGTTTATTATAAATGACATTTTCAACCTGAAACTCAAGAAAGTAGAAACAGATGTTCACAGCTGTTCTTGTGTAAAATATCAGTCTTTTTTTCTCAGGTTATGAGGAAGGTTTATTGATGATATAAGACATTTTGAACAGCTACACTTGCACATATGATAGGATTCATAAAGATTCATAACGATGTGTATAGTACCTTTCTCTCCTAAAATTACCAGTTCATCACAGAGGTGGATGGAGGCCATCTGTCTGTAGGCCAAATGTTAAGATATGAGTCAAGATTTCTTAGGCACCTACTACACAAATTAAAAGCTTTCTACTTTATTGTTAAAGACAGTAAAATATGAAGAAAACAACAGCAACAACAATTATCTGATATATGTGTAAAAAATCGCAAATGACAATGACAGCAAGTAAGAGTTTCTCTGAATTGTAAACTGAGCCACTCATCAGTGAAATGTAGACAAGGAAATGTGTCTTTAGTTATCTCAGTTCTGGTATCGGGAACAGAAAAAAAACTTCAGAAGGAAAAAAAAAACAGATGCTATTTGTGGCAGGGGTGTGGTCTCTGGCCTGCTGCAGTGGAGGGGCAGTACAACGAGCTCTCAGGGCGGCGTCGAGGTGGCAGAGAGGACAGGTGTGCGTGCTGAGTCTAATGATTCTCTTCCTGTAGTCATGGCGGACACAGAGGAGCGTGGGTATGCAGTGGAGGAGCTACAGCCGGAGCTGCTCCCTGAAACGAGTGCCAGAGAAACCCAGAGACACTGAATGAGCACAATAAAAACTGAGCACGAGCACGTCAAGCCCTGTGGTTGTGTTGGTCCCTGTCACACTTTTAATTGTGTAAGTCCAGACCAAAAAGGTCACAGAGGTTAAAAAAAACAGGCACAGTCTAATGCATTAATTACATAAGAAAAGCTGACCAACAAAAATTAGAAGTCTGATAAGAAATATTGACAATCACATTTTTAAATTGTACAACTTCATCACATTACGCTAGACTTGCTGTAGAAATGTTTGTGCACAGAATCTCATATAAACGTTGTTGTTCTTCTGTTTGTTCAATAAAAACGTGGGAAACGGACTTCAGCATATGGTCCATGAACTGTACGTTAAACAAAGTCATGTTCACTTCCTGTTGTACTGTATGTAGTGGATTGACTTTGAACAGATTTGTGATTTCCAGCCCTGTTTGCAAATACATACTAATTAAAATATGCCACTAAAGTTAAAAGAAGACCAGAAGATGTGTGTGTCCGCTTTGCCTCATCTCAGCTCCACCACCCGACCAATAAACCTAAATATATCCCACGATGTCGAAATGTCACAAAAATTCTGTTTCTTACTCCGTATTGTTATCATTATTATATTTTTTGGTCATAGTAGTCATCAACAGCGCAGAAAATAAATCTCAAGTTAATTAATGGAGGAATGGTACACAGTTCCTTCTCATTTTTCATTTGCAGCACTTTGCTGCAGCAATTAGTAACTCTTATATCCAGAACATTACCGTACCAGCTGCTCTTTGCCATTCTGACAGCCTAATTGGAAGCTCAAAGCATATTGTTCAAAGAGACTTTCGAGAAAGACAGTTTCTCCATTTTCTTATAATGATTTCCTCTATATAGGAAGATGTGGGAGCCTCTTTGGGCATATCAAACTTTGAGCAGTTTATCTTATTTAAACCGAGTGCTGTCTCAGCTTTGTTTAATATGTGTTTTTGGGAATAATGGATGTTCGGCAGTTCTAGGCTTTTCCCGTTGATCTCATTGATGACTCTTCTGTGGGTGGTTGTAAACTGTGTTCAGTGAGAAAACGTTGCTCTTTTGCCTTTATTGGATCAAATGAGCCCTTAGCAGGTTTTGGGGAGCAGATTAGTATATTTTTTCCACCGGGGATTACCCTAAATGTTCTTAAATTTGGCAGCTATTTAGATAGAGAAGGGCCTATTCTGGTAAGCCTTTTAGATAATCTGCCAAAAATGAACGAAACGAAGCCAAGGAACAGATTGAGCTATATGTCGTTCATTTCTTTTGTGGCTTGTGGAGGCTTTAGAGTTTCCATGTTTCGCTTTAAAGCAACATGGAAACACTTTAAAATCATTCATTCATGCATGCATTGTTTCTCATCGATTGCTCGCAAAAAAAAACCCCAACATGTTTTCAAATGCAAATCTCCTCTTACTATCATAAATAAAGTGTATGAACTGCATTAGTACTTGAGGATTAATGATTAATTAAACTTGTATCATGAACTTTTCTGACATTCAGCAGTTATTTTCTTGCCTCCAGGGATTAGCTCAGACATAGCTGTTTTCAGAGTGATCAATAACAGATGCATCTCACTCCCACACGCCATGGTTTCTGAGTATGACTCAAAGCAATGCATAAGTAACCCTTGGTGTAAGTGTCAAAGACGAGCTTGAGCTCACTGTCACTGTGGCTGTGGGCAGCTCCCTAGCACACCAATCCCCACATTCTCTCACTCTCTCTGCTGGTGTCTGTTTAATGTTATCACTCGTATATCTTTATGAGTCATATAGAAATGTTTTATACAAGACCTACATGTGAGATTTGCTAAAGCTTAGATCTGCAGCCTAAGAGAAACTGGGAATCATTGCTTTTACTTTAAAGAGTCCAGTCTGTTGGATAAAGTCTCATAAAGCGTGGCACTTACAGAGGTCAGATATATTCTCTGTACCTAGACAGTAATAAGTTTCAGACTGTATTGATGTTTCACAATCCAGGAGGTGATAGCGCGTATGAGTGGCATATTTCCTTATTTGAGATTTATTGTGCTTGTTGTTTGTGTCACATATTCACAGCTACAATGGTGAACGCTCAGGCTTCAGACTACTCCAAGCGCTCAGTTTTTGACAGTTTTTTTTTTCTTTTCTACTCTTGAGATCTCTTTGATCTCAATGAGGGATATATCCGCAATATTGTCATCTCCAGCACACAGCTTTGGCTGTGAGCTCAGAAGCCCAATCCACCTGATAGTCTTCTGTTTATGAGAGGCAACCAGTCAGAAGAAAGGTATCTTGAATGGATGTTGGCCTTAAAGGAGAACGCGTTAAAACTGCTTCTTTGAGCGAGTGGAACAACCAAGAGACTTCCTCAAAGTGTAGTATAACATAAATGGGAAGCTATTCAGACCAAAAATAAACCAGTGCAGCTGGGAACTAAGTTTTACTCTCAGCGTTACAAAACAACAGTTAGTAGATAGTAGACGCGCTAGCTGATTGGATTTTGTAAATTTTTCATTTATTATCTGCCAAGTTGGAAACTGTCCACTAAAAAACAGCAATCATTTATGAACACCTGGTATGTGTTGGCTGTTCTTCCACTATAACCTGCAGCTGTTCATAATGATGCTTTCAAAATAAATATAAACACACAAGAAAAATGAAATCACAAAAGAATTTCTGTCAATTCTTGAAGTAATTCTTCCCCTTACCCACCTAATGGTTGCAAGGTGCTTATGTGATCTAAATCTGAGAGAGCGCAGTCCTTTCTCCACTGACTAGAATATATCAAAACCATACGTTACATATACTGGTAACAGCTGATTGTTAGGGAAAGGTATTTATTCAGTGAGTGGTTGAACGTGGTTGCTGGAGGTTGCTGATTGTCGATGTCTGTGAAATCGATTGCAAAACCCTCAGTCACACTGGCAGTTGAAAGCAGTCACAAAGAGGTGTGACGCACACAGATCCTCTGAGTAAGTTCTGATTTATTCAGAGGCTGCACCAAAAACCTCCTTGCAATTGCTTTGGTATCTAGCAGGTTGCTGTGCTTGTCACTAGTTCGCAACCCATGCAACCTCCAGAAAACAGCAGATGTAAACGCATTTTTCCTAGCAACCAGAGGTTACCGAGGGGTCACCAACCAGTCTCTCGGCTTCTGTGATCGAAACCTTAGGGAGGAGGTTGGGGTGAATGACGGGTTGACAAAGAATCGGACTTACCTAACAGGTAAGTTGAAGTTTGTTGGTCTTCTGTTTATCCATGAAGATTTCACCATTGTCGCACAACCTTGACTGCTTGTTTGTCTGACCTCACAGCCATGATTTTTGAAATCATCTGTTTTAAGTAAACCCAAATGTTTCCCTCAATGTAATGAATTTTATAAAATTATTTATTTTCATTTATTTTACTCAGTTGCCCATTTAAGTATAAACCTGCCTAAACTTCCACATGCAAACAACACTTTACTAAATTAAAACGGAAACCATCTTTTTCCAGCCTCACTAAAGGCAGTTACTCAGTGTGTTTGAAAATACAGTTATTTATTGCATTAGTAGATTGTTTGTTGTTGTGACAGACTTTTTCTTTCAACTTTACCCAACAAAATTAAGAAAAAATGTGTGAATATAAAATGTTATATACCAAGTCTGAACATGATGCTGGAAATTCTGTCACCATATTTCTGTGTTTTCACTATAATAAACATACCATGTGTGTCAAATCACTCCTTAACCCTCATCTTTCCAACTCAGGTGTGATAAGGCGACAGAGGTACATTTTTCATCATATTTCACGGGTTTGCAACTGTTTGCTCCTCCAGTCACAGACAGCACACCCTGAGAATAGAGTCAGGCTCATTTGTGTGCTATAACTGTCTGTAGTGTGTGATTACCTTTAGTTCTTTTTCTGCTGCCTGTGCAACTGGAGAGAGAGCTTGGCTCACATAACCTCATTCGTGGTAGGTGATGCCCATTATCACTGATTCTGTTAACTTTTATGGTTGAAATTTCTAGTTAGGGCCAAGGGGTTGGGGTGGAGGGCAGAGGTTGTCAATAGACTCAAGATCTCATCTCTGCTTTTTACAGATGAAGTGCTTCTTTTGGCTTGTAGACAACCTCGGGTTGCACTGGGGTTGTCCACAACTGAGTGTGAAGCATCTGGGATGAGAATTAGCACCTCCAAATCTGAGGCCGTGGTTCTCATCCAGAAAAGGGTGGAGTGGTCATGGATGACTTGTTGCCCTGAGGGGAGGAGTTTAAGCATCTCTGGGTCTTGTTAATGAGTGAGAGGAAAATGGAGAAGAGGGCTGACAGACAGATTGGCGCACAGGCTATATTGCTCTGCTCTGGTAAGAGAGCTAAGCATGAAAGCAAAGCTCTCAATTTAAAAGTTGATTTACATTCTTAAGCACACATATGGTCACAGCTATGGTCACAGTTACTGAAAGAATGAGATACAAGCAAGGGAAATTAGTTTCCTCTGAAGGGTGTCTGTGCTCAGCCTTAGAGTTAGAGTGGGGAGCTTAGTTATTCAGGAGGAGCTCACAGAAGAGTTGCTGCTCCTATTCATTGAAAGGAGCCAGCAAAGGTGGTTTGGGCATCTAACCAGGCTGCCTCCTAGGTGAGGTGTTCTCAGCGTGACCTACCAGGAGGAGACCCCGGGACACATGGAGAGATTAGGCTCCATCTCTGGGCTGCCTGTTGTTTCTTTTTTATTGTGTATTTATTTAAGTGCCTTATGTCATGTTCAAACTGACCCTGACTGCTTTCATCATATAAATCTGACAAAAACACTGTTCCCTTTAAATTACTTAAAACCAAGCGATACACGAATCAAAGGGTGGTTAATAAGCTTGTAAGTAATAATGTGTTTGTACAAGTTATAAGTTGAATTTTAGTACAAAAAAATGCAAATTAATTGTAAATTTTTGCTATTATTGTTATTTTGCTGTTACATTTGCTCCTAACAGAAATGTATTCTTGTGGTCCCCAGGGACCCCAGCAGGTATTCCATGTACATTAAATATATTGGTAGGATGAGAGCTGAATTGTGGCTCTCATCTCTATGTTGAGATGTTGCCCACTAGCAGCGTGAGCGATAGCCAGCAGTAAACAAGTCCCATCCCCAGCCAGATAATAGTCTTCCCAGCTGTGTCGATCTTACAGCTTTCGGGAACAGACTCTGTTCCTTGCTGTGCCAGTTGGACTACTCTGCTAGTAGTTTCCTGCTCAGACTCTCCACAGAATCCCAAAATGATTCCTCTTGCAAACACATCATTTACCCCCAACACCCCTGCTGCACAAAACCCCAGCCTGTCTTTTATTCTGCTTACCCACGAGATGCACACGGCTGTACTTACCACTACCATTCACAGGAAAAATGATCAAAAACAACTTTCACAAATAACTCGTTTGCATGTTCCCCGTTTTCATTGTCTGCTCCACCACTGCACTGTTTTTAAAATGAGATTGAAAAAATAAAAGAGGCATGAGAGCAACAAAGCAATTATGAAGGAGGAAGCAGTATGTTGTTCTGTCACTCTGTGTCTCTATGTTAAGGCGCCATACATGCAGTCATATTCACACTCATTCAGTCGTCACTTAGACAAACATTCTAAGAAAACTGTTATCCCAATTGCTTGGCTCTTCATTTAATCGTCTGGCTACAGCTTCTGCCTGCGTTCATTTTGCTCCTCATGTTTATGAGTGCTCCCAATGAAGTGATGTCACAACAACCTCAATCAGGCTACATTAGGCCAATGGGCCCTCAACACAACTGTTAGAGTCCTATGAATGTCTGAAAGAACGTGAGAATGATTATTAAACAGCAGGGGTGGGCGAAGGAACCTCAAAATGATATCAGGATATTTGAAGGAAATTTGCAATAAAGATATTTTGACGTTGTAGAAAAAAATGAACATTTTATGAGTGACTGCAGCTTGCAAGCAGCAGCATTAAACAAAAAGAATCATTTTCCATCCTTCTTTTCCAGTGAGCCACTGTCACTGATGACAGACTACCTACTTCAAAGTGTGAATCTATTGCCACAAGGTGCAAGCAGTAGCACCGGCAGCAATATTATTATATTGCAATAGTAGTGACATAGCAGTGAATACAGTGAAACAACAAAGTCCAACGTAAGCACAAAAGTAGCCTCGGTCATACTTTTAATGGAAATTTTAAGGAAAACAACATAAAAGTGTTTTACCACTATTTAACATTTTCAATAATTTCCATTCACTGTTTGTTCTTCATATCATATGGACCAGTGCAGTTAGTGTGCTCCAGGAGATCGGTTAAGTCTTTTGCTTGAGTTGCTCCACATCACCAACTGCTAGTGTCTCTCCTTTGTAGCTTGGCTGTACTCAAAGGTGTGTTTTTGCTTCAAGTGGAAAACAAATTTGAGGTTTCCACCTTTAGCAGGAGCAGTTTTTACACATATTTTGCTAAATATTGTGCTTTGTTTGAAGTTGATGAAGTAGCTGCTTTTTTCTAAATGGTCGTCTTATGCTGACACACAGCTCTCACTGTCAGACATGTCTGGGCTTGTCCAGTTAATGCATGCACCAGGGAATGTAAATGCTTAATATTACTATGCAACTGATGTCATGACACTTTTATATCACATAAAAATGTATACAGCTATGATGTCTTGATGCATGCTCAATCATCCAGGTAAGATGAGGGAGTGATGGGGGTGGGGGGTGGAGGGTAGAGCGTTCGCATGTTTCGTTTCTCATGTTCAAGCCATTACATTTGAGAAAAGTTCTTTTTCCTCTAATTTGCTGATAGAAGGTATTAGAGTTAATGCCATACACCCAAACAATATAACTTACGAACCAAAGCACTTTTTAAAAATAGTTTGAAGAAGGCCTTCTTTAGCCATCAGTGCATCACTGCACAGTGATTACCTGCTAGTCTTACAAAATGGTCAATAAATCACACAGTACTGAAAGTTGTCAAGTACCGGTGCTCGGTTAGGATCCGGTCATTTTTTTAATGTGCTTCCGAATTCGACAGATTGCTTGCTAGCTGATGTTTCCCTTTTCACCTTCTTCAAGCCATAAAATGATGGTTTTACTCCCCAAAACAGTGCTAAGGGGATATGTAAGACTGCAGGTAAGAATGCAGGTTTGTTGCAGAGCATCTGGGTAAAATATAATGAAGCTATGAAGTTGACCTACTTCTATCATGTTATTTTGATGTGACTTTTATATACAAATAAAATGCATATCTGCTTAACTTGAGCAGCAAATAGAGGTCTCTCCACTAATTTCATGTTATATGATGTGGATGAATAAACACAAAAAGATTGTAGCCTTTGCTTACTCATTTACATATAATATTATGCAAATTCTTTAAGCATATGCTTTAATATGTCTTTATATAGCTGTAAAATACATTTGCCAGCACCGTTTTTAACAACAAAAAGTGTGTGATTTCGAGATGGGAGAACGTTGTCTTTTTGTCTTTTCATGCCAACAGTCAGCCTGTTTCCTTTTAACCATGACTATGATCTTTCTCCAAGCTTAAAATGTTTGACATTTTTGGGAAAAGCACTTGCTGTCTTGCAGAAAATTAGATTTGAAGATCAATACCCTTTTTTTATGTCTGTTGAATAAGAAGCTACAGCCAGCAGCTGGATGGCTTAGCTTGGCAAACACACTGAAAACATGAAGAAAAAGCTGAAGTGTCCAAAAGTAAACAAAAATAGCACACTATGACTTGTGAAGCTCACCTTAATGAAAAATTATATCGTCTTTCATTATTTATTTCCATTTTTCTACAGACTAAAAACATAATTTAATTTTAAGTTTGGAAATTGTAGAGCTACTTATTTCCTCCTTTATTGGTAAAAACACAAATAAGATTACTTCCCCTCTTTATATTCCTTATAATATGACATTTATTCTTTTGCTGTCTAACCATCACTGGCTATTATGTAGAACAAGTCTGTGGAGGTAGTAGTGGGTGGATAGACCTGGAGCTGGAAAATATCAGATTTAGTGGGAATTGACAATTATGGGATGATGATCATGACAATGCCCCGACCACACTGATTTCAGAACCTAACACTGTGTTTATGGTCGTTTACACTTTTATTTGTTGACCCTTCTAGAATAGCTTTGTATCACCGACAGTTCAAAATAATGCTTATTTATCTTATGCTGTCTGAAGCAAGCCAATTTTAGGCAAACTTTCTTCTGATTGGCTAAACAGCGGGTTTATTTTTAGTGACATCATAAAGATGCAAGAGCAGAAAAAGCTGTCTGGAATGGGCAATCAGATCGAAGCCTGTTATGTGAATTACTTGCACATGCTTTGACCTCATTATTTAAAACTGTTTTCTATGAGCATCTACTGTGGTCACAACTTTTATATATCATTTATTAAAAAAAAATATGGAAAATTATTATTCAAACAATAAACACAATCATCCCATAATGAACAAAATCATCCCTGAGGTAAACCAAATCTACACCACTGTGTTGTCACAACACAAAATGCATTGTTTATGTGATTCCTAATTGGTTTTGCATGGCACTGCCAAATGAAGCTATTCTGCTGATATGGGGTGTCACAGCAGAAAAGGCTCATATATTTAGCTTTAATAGACCTTATGTTTTGTTTTTGAGATCTTGTAGTCCTGAAACATTAGATGTGTAACTGACTACCAGAGGCAAAACAAAGACACATAAACAAAAAGGACACACAAAAAAGGCACAATGAGGACTGATTTTTAAAAGC
This sequence comes from Benitochromis conjunctus, assembly GCA_015052645.1. NCBI lineage: Eukaryota > Metazoa > Chordata > Actinopteri > Cichliformes > Cichlidae > Benitochromis > Benitochromis conjunctus. Next base: position 8,439 of record VOQK01003771.1, on the reverse strand, counting down.
TAGTGTAGGAGGTGCTGTCAAATGGGTTCACTGGAGCCATCTTAAATAGATTTAATGGAGTGCTTTGTGTTAGAAATGAGACTAAGCTGCATCTTTGTCGCAGCCTGATGTGGTAAACAGAAGGAAAACAGAATGCTTCATACCCCTTACACAACATTTGCATATCAAAGCACGCCATGTTTTTATATCATTATAGTGTTTGAAGTGGGCAAGTGTGGTGGGATTATTTCATAAGCAAATCATCGGGACTTTAATTGGGAAAATCTGATGTCAGGTATTTCAGATTTTCTCTGGTCCTAAGCGCGGGTTGCAATATACATTTGCATCACAATAGCCCCGTTCACAATTCTCAAAGTGGCTCATTAGAATTCAGGTGGTAGGAGCCAGTTTAGTGGGTGATCATGTGGGGAGATGCTCGTTCAACTCGTTAAAAAAAAATCACTGCAAGAATTCACAGGGAATTACTAAACCAGCTGAATCAGTGCTGGAATTTGACAGAATCCTCACTGAGGATCAAAAGCGCTACAGTAGGAGCAGTGAATATTTCTCTTGTATGACAGGCATGGAATACCAGTTGCCAAGGGTATTGGTAGCATATCACATATACATGGCTTATCTGCACAGCTATGTTTGTGACTGATACGAAAAAGGAAAGAAAGATTTGGTTCAATCAGCTTTCAGCTACATTTCTATTTAACATGATGTGCATGTTTGTCTCAAGTGTCTTTTTCGTGATTTTTTTTCCCATCTCTTTTAAAACTGATTTCCTCAGACGTATAATTCCGACTTGAGAACTTAAGCAAACAAGCCTTTGAGAGTTCACTCAACTCATTACATTAGCATTTAATACTCCCTAGACACTCATGGGACAAAACAGACGTAAAGACGTAGAAGTGTTGAGAAAATCACAATCAGAATACTTTATTAATCCCTAAGGAAATTATGTAAAATATACATTTTGTGAATTTCTGGAAAGTCTATAACGAGTAAACTAATTTTGCTTTTGCTGTTGCCGATAGGTTAGAGTTCAGACTGGCTCATGATGTCACAGGGGAGAACGTGAGAGGAGATGTAAACAGTGTGAGAAGACAGCGCATAGGTTAGCGATGGCATGCTATGCTTCATGTAAACTCCACTGAGGGAAATAAAACTGCCAAAATGAGAACGGAGTCATGTCCCTCCGAGGGTGCAACAGAAGTTTGCTGTGTCATGTGGAACAGGAATGCAGAATATTTAAACAGAAATGAACTCCGTATAGAAAATTATTAACGCTCTGGACTTCGGATCAATTTTTTGACCTTGAAGGAGAGGTCAAAGGTCAAATGTCAAATATTTTGCACAGTATGTTTTCGATACACAACATATTTGTATGAATCATAGTTTCTAAGTTATAAGGCCTTTTGTGAGTTTTAACACATAAAACGTTAACTTGTCTTTGAAGACCTTGGAGGATGTAACCTACATTTTAATGGATTGTTAGCATAACCCGAGAATTCATTTTAAACTTTCTCAGCTAACATGCTTGCAAACGCTACCAAAAACATAACCTGCTCAGTCGAGATAATACTTTAAAATCTTTTTTCTTCGCAAGAAACCAAGAAGCGATGAAAGTGTCAAACAGTGACATTTTGTTTAACAATCCAACCTTCACAGCAGCTCAGTAATAATGTCACACGCTTTCTCATAGCGTTTTGTGCCGTTAACCTAAATATATTATCATTTTTGTTGAACTGCTAGGACAACAGAAGCTGTCATTTTACTTGTGATGATTTCTGAAACATTTATACCAGCAGTTTTTTAAAGTTTAAATTTTATTTTATGCAAACGTCTTGTTCAGGTTTATCTTGCAAAAGACGTACCGCCTCTGTGGGGCTCACCTGAATGAATAAAAATGGAGTGAAGAAAAAACATAAGCACTAAAATTTGTCCTGTTACACTTTGCAGAAATTACTTCTTTATATACTGCAGGCACTATTTGCCCTCAGGTCACTGCAGCTAGAACAATACTGCAATTATCAATCTTTTATCTCTTTCTCAATACAAGTTTATTTTTCGAGGCTCACAGCTATTTTAAATCATGAACTCGGCTGAGATATTTGGCTAAAGCTCCTCTTGGATGTGGGCCAAATGCAGCGGAAATTGAACAGTTATTGAAAAATGTTATGTTCAGCGTGGGAGTTAGAGTGGATTTTTCACTCCCCAGCTTCGGCATGGGTTCACATTCCTTTGATTTGCACCTTGTGAACCAGAATAACAAAGAAGGCCTTGAGTAGAGGCTTTAACAGAGCGCTATTAATTTCACATTGACTATAAACATTAATTAGGGCTGTGAGCAATTGTTTATAATTACTCAAAGTATCATTTTTTATCCTTGGTAGCATGGTTCGCACATCGAGACACCTGTGTTAAAGATCAAAGTAAAAACAAGAAAGTGTACCCAGGAAGGTTACACAGCATAGAAACAGCCTAAAATAAATACTTTGGGGGCCTGGAAATGATTTACAGTGATCCTCTGAGAGACATGGACAATCTACGCCAACAGAGCCACATAATATGCATTTATACATAAATTTGCTCAAAAAGCTACGTAATTAAAGTGACTAAAAATGAAATGCAGTAGGTGCACCATATGAAAAACATAGTAGTGTGTCTACACATAAACAGAATTTATTACCTTTTGCCCCCTCTGTATGCAAAGCCTTTCCATTTCCATTTGCTTCTTGATAGGAGTTTAGACCAAATGGAGCTCTGATGGGCAGAGGGCACAGACAGCAAACAAGACACGAGAATGTATATGAGAAATGTCTAATGGGAGTATCTGTAAATAAACCTGGAGGCATGCTTTTTTTTCTGCGGCTCCAGTGAGTAATTTAACCCAGACAGAAATCCATGAACCTGACAGATGAAAAAGCCAAATTTATTTTTTGTATTGATGAAGAATGATGCCTCCACCTGTATCAAAGCCACCGAACTACGTGTGCGAGGACTTTCCATATATCATCATGTTATGAGGAAAAACACACAAAAAGTAAACTCTGCATCAGAAAGAGAGCAGCGGTGTTAGCTAGTTGCAACATCTTGAAATATACAGTGCTGGATGCTTTACTTGATGGCCTGACCCATAAACCCAAAACTACAATTTGTAATTGTTTTTCTTCTTTTTGTGGTGAAATGCATATCCACAGCTGGCCTTGTTTTAACAGAAGTGAAAGGACCCTGTGCCAAAAAGCAAGTTCAACTTACCCAGGTTACCGCTCTCTTCTCTGGTTTTACTTAATCTAACATCGACTCAGAATAAGCGGTCGCACGAAGTTGGTCATCTACTCTAACAAGTCCCTTGAAAGAGGTGGTGTTTGCAACATTTGACCAGTTATGAATAAATGTAATGGCAGCAGAGCAGCTGATTTTCTGCAAGGATATAATTGTGCATGAGAGGAAAGGCTGTACAGGTTAACATTAGAAGAGCGTTATGTATGGATGAGTGTTTTGCCCAATGAGACTAGGAAAGATCTACTATACTGATAAAAGTTAGAGTATTTGACGCCAAAAAAGAGACTGAAATACTAACTGCGTAAAGTTAGCAGACTTCTCAATAACACAAGTCTGTCTTTAAGACATGGGAAAATGTGATGGATTATAATCCATTAAAATAATGTTTGAAAGAGAGTTTTAGTTTTTATTCTTTTAACTGCTGCCTCAGTGACGTTTAACGGTCTGAGAGGAAAGAATAATTATAAAGACAGGCTTGGTCAGGAAGTATAAATAGGTGTCTTATATTAATGCTTATGGAACAATACAAATGTAAAATTATTTGCAGCCAAAAGTTGAAAAAATGAAGAATAAAGTTGTGTCTAACAATCTGTATTTTAACACTAACATTTCAGATGGTACTGAAAAACTTCAGACTCTACTGTCTGTGCATAGAGGTCTGAGGGGATGCTATTTTTGAGAGAATTGATTGGTCAGAAGGTGGTTCATACCAGTTTGTCTCTAATCTGGAACCCAGACTACTCTGGAGCAGGTTAGGGACGAAGGCTATAGCACAGCTGAAGACTCAGAGTTAACCCTGAAGTTACCTTGATAAGAAATAATTCGTAGTGCAGTCACAGAGAGAGAAAACTTCTTCTGCACGGTGCATTTACAGTTAGGAGATGACAACTAGCAATAACATTTAGATTTTCTCTTACGTTATATCTGCAAAGCTGCAACATGTTCACGCTGAGAAAAGGTCATAGTCAAGCTTCCTATTGTTCCTATTGTGACGATTAATATTTTGCTGGCCTATTTATGCTATGAATGACTGTTAATTAGGCAAACCACATTTAGTTATGATTGCCTTCCTATTAAATCATCAAATTTGAATTCTAAAATATCAGCAATTCTAAAAACATCAGTGACTATTATGCTTAAATAATTAACCAAAACCTTGATTTTTCCGAAATCCTGACCAAAAGTTTACACCTACAGTAGCTCCAGCCAAATCTCAGAGCAGCCCCTCAGTTCATCCTCTTTCTGAAATGAGCTGTTTTAGCTTTGTTCCCTCTCCTTTTAAGCAAGCTGACTTATCATTGGCAGCAGAAAGTCAAAAACAGGAAGTCTGAACAGCACGTGCTGTGTGGCTGACCATGACCATACTGAGGAAGACTCCTGTGAGTGGTAACCTACAGATCCAATGGTAGAAAAAACTCTGACTGAGCATTTGTACCACTGACTTTCTCCATGTATGTATGTCTGTACACATGTCTGTCTGTATATCCTTCTCCATATGTGTGTGTGCTGACTTTAACAGTCAGTGGTGTATGTGTGCAGTGTGGTTATAATCCAGGGACTCCATTTATCAGGAGAATAAATGTAGAATGAGTAGCAGCTCTATGAGTAAAACCTGGCAGTACACACAAGAAAACTTGTAATCTGAACAATGATTTATAGCCGTGTACCATCAGCAGTGATAAATCTAAAGTATTCTAAATGGTTGTGCTCATGTGTAGGCAATCAGTTTTATTT